>JAOXYD010005006.1:0-29050 GCA_028565735.1 Pinacopodium congolense | reverse complement strand
ATAAGTTCATATTTTTCCCTCAAACACTCAATAATACCAAAAACAATCAAACATATAAATGATAATGAAAAGGAATGAAAACATTCATACTAATTAAGTTTAACACACACAAACAATACTTAAAACAACTAAAAACAACCTAGAAACATAGTATGAAAACACACTTATCATCGAGCTAAATTTATAAAAGAAGGTTAACACTATATCTAAAGTCTAGCTTTTTGTAATAACATTTTTTAATTCTATTTATGATTTTATGTCCATTATAACTTTCTTACAAATCAAACCTAAAATTGGTTAGAATAAAATAATTTTTTGAATTTTTTAATGTGTTTGTTATGTTGTATGATTTGATGCCCTAACAAAATTGGGTGTATGGAGGGAGAAAGAATCATAATTAATCTAATTGGACCTAAACATATTTGTAGTTAACTAATTTTAATGTTGAGATAAAAAGAATCATAATTAATCTAATTAGACCTAAACGTATTGGTGACCAATTAATTTTAAAGCCTAAGTAGATTAAGGTTGGAATTAATTAAAAAATTAGGCCCGCAAGCCCATTAAGGATAATTTTAATTTTTTAATCTATTAAATTTGGACTCATAAACCCATGAAAACCTTTTACACTCTTTTTTAGGAGGATTCAAGTCTTGTTTTCTTTCTTTCTTTGTCCCATTGTTCACTTTTGTTTCTAAAAGCCCTTTTATGCTTAATAGTTTTGCCAAAAGTACATTTTTAACCTTATCATTTTAAACTATATTTAGGTTAGACCTTAACATTTTAAAGCATTTAAAAAATTACCCTAACATTTGAAATTTTTTTTAAAAGAACGTTAATATTTACAGAATATTAAAAAATACCTTACTTCTAACACCGTTAACTTTACTATTATACTTCCACAAGGCAAAAGTTGATTGGCCATAATTTAGGAGTGCACTTGTGAATAAATGTTGTAGGGCCACCATAAAACCAAAAATGCAAAAAGCAAATATTGCTTGTCCTTCCTCACTCAAAGCATGTCATCTCCCCTTTAAAAGATTTATCACTTCAAAAACCACCTCTAAAATACACATCTGAAACCCCTTTTTTTATTAAAAAAACCAACACATCTAAAACCTTTACTTCCTCTAAAGAGGAGAGTTTTGGGAACTATATAAATTGTCTTGATGTGTCCTATGAGATACATACTCAAATATAAGAATAGTTTCTTATTGATCTTCACAATATTCGATGAGAGAAACAATATTGATATGATAGAGTGCAGAGAGAATATTGATCTCTGTCTTAAACTCTCTAAGACCTTACCTGGAAGATGAAGTAACCTTTTGATTGTAGCTAGAGTGAGCCCATCGTTAATGTATCCTTTTTACACCTTGCCAAATCTTCCAAATCAAGTAACAGTACTTATCTAAGCAACTTGGGGAAACTTCTATCTCAAAGATTGAAAATCAATGGCATAAATTTGAAGATAGACTTGAAATAGGTGATTTTGAAGTGTTTGAACTAGAAGAATATGAAAAAGGAATTATCGACAACTTGGCCTATGTCATAATATAGTCTTTCACCTTTTCCTTATTTCTTGAAAGAACGAAATAAGTAACAAAAACTACTCAAAATGCAAGTTAAAGGTTTAGGATTTGACAATTTAAAAATTCAACAAGATAAGTAGGCTAATTTAAAGATTGGATGCTAAAGCCAACCGCACACTTTTAATTCCTTCTGGAACTAGTACAATGTAATCTCAATTAGCTGAAACCTTGTTACCGCTACTCAAGTTAATCACCTATAGGTCTAGGTAGATAGTTCATCAACAAGGAACAAATGTATGTTGGCGATGAGAAAGGATGTCACTAGCAGATGATGCTGGCAATGGCAGTTGGGGACACTAGCGTTGTTTAAACCAAAGGAGAGATAAGGCCAATGGAGATGGACAAAAGAGATGAGGCTTAAGGGAGATCTTCACCAATACGACGCTCTTTCTGATGAGGAATGAGTGAAAGAAACAACTAGACAATAGTGTTTTTAGTTACTTGAGCATGCGACTTCAATGTGGGCTACTACTAAATTTCGGAGAATGATTATTTGCCATGTGGCAGTTAATAACTATAAAATTAATGTTGTCAAGGGATAGGGTTATTTTTAAATGATTTTGAAATGTTAAGAGTCTTTTTTTAATATTTTTGAAAAGTTATGGTTTGACCTGAACATTTTAAAACATTAGGGTCTGACTTGAATATAGTTAAAAATGTTAAGGCTCAAAACATAATTTTTTCCTAATATTTTCTTTATCTTCTCAAAATCATTTAAATATTCTATTAATTAAGCATGTTTTCAACTTCAGTATTATAAGCCAACTTCATTAGGGAAGTACACATCCTAAATTATCTAGCTATTTTGGTGATGATGAGAACAAAAAAACTATTTTACCTATTTCTTTTACTAGAAACTAAAATATAGTTTGGTGTTGTTAAGTACACAACCTCATTAGTACGACCTATCTTTGTATTCGATCGACTGATGTCTTTCCTTCATTCGATTGATCTTCATCAACAGATACCGCAACACTTTGGATCAAATGATCCAATCTTGCTCCTTTTTTGTATCAAATGTGTATAAACTCATTTTACCTAACATTAATGGCAAAATAAAGATAATTTAAGCATTTAAACAATAAAAAAGGATTGAAATAGAATATAAATGCATATTAAAACTTAATATATTCCAATCCTATCAATTATCTATACAAAAGGAGGTGAAAACCACTTTAAAGACTTGAGATAATGTTTCAATACCTTGAGGATATAGAATGTGAAGTTTAAGCCTAAGAATTGTGTCTTTGGTGTATTAGTAAGAAATTTTTTATACTTTATGGTAAATGAACAAAAGTGAGATCAAATCATAATGATAGAGACAATAGTCGACTTGTCATCACCAACGTGACAAAAATGCAAAGGATAATAATGAGAATAGCTAGCTTGTCTCCATTCATGTTGGAGCCTACAAACCATTGTCTACCATTTGTTTAGATTTTGAGGACGTAGGAATTCATCTAGAATGAAGAGTACTAGCATGTTTTCTGAAATTGAGGACATATTTACAAAATCCATCATTATTAACTACATTAATAAATATTGAAGATTTGTATTTGATTTTTATAGGGTCATCCAAAGTACTAAGTTCCATCTTGATATGGAAATTCCATACAAAATAAAAGCATTATATTATGTGATAAAGTTCCTTTGAAGATTAAAGTCACGGTAGACCAAACATGAGAAAACAAAAATTGTCACAATTTTCTCTATATGAAAGTTGATGTCCTATTTTCAAGATAGTGAGATCAATGTGGCAACATATCCGTCACAAAATATGACCCCTCCCCCCAAAGCCAAACCCATTAAGGAAGATTAGTACTAGTCCATATGTTAAGGTATAAAGTCTACAAATATAAAATAATTTCTATATGTTTCTTACTTTTTAATGCATAAATATTTTCTTCTATTAAATGGAATAAAAGTTTTTATTTGAAAGAAAACTCTCTCTATTTTTAAAACATTTTTAAGGAATCTTTTGAGAAATTTTTAAATCACATTTTTATAACTAGAATGAGTTTGATAATTTGAAAAACTTGAAAAAGTTTTAAAATGTGCTTTTAGGTACATTAGTTGGCATGCAAGATATTATTAATGACCTCCCAAAATATTATTTTACTAAGCTATATCAATTCACTTCACATTTGCATTAGGGTTTGTATAAATAATAAATATCGACAAAATAACATATAAGCTTTGGTATGTGAAGAAGTTCAAGATTAATTATTTTAAAATGTTTTATTGTAGGTGCCATGTTTGGAAATAAGGCATTGGATGGGTGTTTAGAAATAAATAAGATGAATCAGGTGAGAAACGAAATTAGATTAATGGCTAATGGGTACAATTACTCGGAGGGTATATATTTTGAAAAAATTTTATACTCATAGTTCTATTAGAAGCTATTATATTATTATTTACATTTTCATCATACATAGATTTTAAATTGTTTCAAATTGATGGTAAAAGAATAAGTTTATATTAATCAACCTCATTTTGAAATTCATAATTCACCTAACCATATCTATAAACTCTTTAAAGCTTTATGTGGTTTAAAATAAGCTCACAAAGCTTGGTATGGTAGGTTAAGTTAATTCCTTATGACAAGTTCTTTTACTTAAGGCAAGATTAATATAACTTTTTTCATTAAAAAGTATAGGCATAACATTTTAATTGTTTAATTTTATGTTGATAATATTATTTTTTAAGCACTGAATGAAAAGTTGTGTAAAAAATTTTCTAAGTGTATGAGTAGGGACTTTCAAATGAACATGATGGGAGAGTTTAGCTTCTTTCTTTGAATTCAAATTTAGTAAATGAAGAAGGACATCTTCATTAACCAAGGGAAGTACACCAAAGAACTACTTGAAATTTTTGAGATAGATCAAATCTACATTATGGACTCCTATAAGTATCATAATTAAGTTGAATACTGATAAAAAGAGTAGATTGCTTAATGTAAAGATTTTTTGGAGCATATGGTACTTTACTTTATCTTACCTTAAAGGCTCATTATGTTTAGTGTATGCCTATGTGTTAGATGTCAATCAAACCCTAAAAAGTCTCCTTTTTTTAACCATTAAGAAAACAATTAGATATTTTGATACCATTTCATTAGGATTTTGATATCCTAAGCATGTAGATTATTGTTGTAGTAATTTTGGATAGAAAGAGCATATTTGTACTTATTAATTTCTAGAAAATGTTTTGGATTTATAGTTTAATAAGAAATAAATTTTATTTGCTTTATCAATTATAGAAACTGAGTATGTGGTGACTAGAAGTTCTTTTGCATAAATGTTTTGTTTAGGCAATAACTTGGAGATTATGGAAGGGAAATTACAAAGATATACATAAGTATTACAATATTAGTGTTAATCACCTTATAAAGATTCTAACTCATCACTTTGGCACCAAATACATAGAAACCAAATATCATTTTATTATAGATCATATATAAAATGCAAGTATTAATTTAGAAATTCTTAGTACATTATTTAAGTTGGTCGATATATTCATTAAATCAATAAGTGAGGATAGATTTTGTATAATTACAAAAAAATTAGGAAATGAATGATGGGCATTCAATATGATTGAGGGTCTCTTATAGCACTTAAATTTGATTTCTATTGGTACTACTTTGAATAATTAAATGTTATATTGTTTCCCTCTCATCAAATAAGGGAGCAATAACCTGACAAGCATATTAGGAATTTTTTAGACTTGTTGACAAAATCTCTTTGCTATCATTTGTGGTAACTAATAAATTCTTCTAAATAACATTCTAAAACTTGAAACCTTAACAATATTAACAAAGTTCTATAACTTCATCAAGAATTACGAGTAGTACTCCCTAAATCACACAATATAAAATGGACCTTTGGGAGGGATTCTCCATATCTCCATACTCATTATTTTTGGTATAAAAAGCGATTGAGTTTACTAATAAAGGTATGCCACTTAAATTATTGCCTTATGGACCCTAAACGTATTCTAGATTTTATCATTGAAGATCTTATGTTAGAGATAACCTTTGACATTATTTTTGCAAGTCTAAAGAATTTTGGCCCTAAGGGCATGTTTAAGGTTACTTTGAACTGTAACTTAGGGACAATTCAACCTAACCATATGAGTGTTCTAAGTCTAAAGAAACATTAAGTGGAGAGTAGTAAGTGGAAAACTGGAAGTCAATAAAAATTTAAATTTCCTAAACAACAATTTTCCACTTCTTGCTAATTAGTGCGTACAATTGATTTACATAATGAATATCTCAAAAATTTTACTTATGAAGGAGAAAGCAAAAATTCATTGAATTTATATAATTTAGAGGTATAAATAACTATCTTTCCTTTATTTTTTTTCTTTTTGTTTCCTACATCTTTTCTGCTCTTCTAACAAGAAAATGTATATACCATGAATATCAATTTTCTTTGATTAATAAACCAAAAGTAAACATTTAAAATGAGAAAATTTAATTTATAACAAAGTTTTAAATTGTTATTACAAATGCAATCATAACGGTGTTGTACATTTTGTGATTATGGATTAACTTATCTACTATAATATTATGTTTGTATATTTGTTTTCATTGATACACAACATTTTTTTAATATAATATTTGGCAATATTCTCACCTTATATAACTTAATGTCATTGTACTCTTTGATTTGAAATAATAATCATGGGAATCATAATATAAAGTGAAATAGAAATATCACTCTAATGCAGTTATAAGTATAACAAATGCAATTGAATCCTTCTCCCCTCAACCCACTGCTACTGTCACCAATCAACATAAATCTATTTGTATTATATACCGCAACTGCTACCCTAAAATGATAGAACTTTGTAAAGTTACTCTTCCAGACGACAAGCTAGGTTCTTTGTTGGCCTCACTAATCGCAAGAGGGCCTTCCCATTAAGGTATGAAACCCCCTCATGACTGAACGCATCACCATCATCACCAACCAACTACCACAACCATCTTCAATGATAATCTTTGAAAAAGTCACTCCTTTAGACCATAAATTTTGTTGCATGCTAGCTTCACTAAACATATGAGAGCCTTTCCACTACGGTATGAAACCCATTTTTTCTCTTTCTTCTACTGATCATCTCTCCTTTTATAAATGTGAAGAATTCATCATTTCAAACTTTGGATTTTGCCTTGCATTTAGATACTTGAAGCTTAATCATATTGGTTCCTACAATTAGACTGATGCGATACTGAGTGAGATGGTGATACTAGCTAAATCAAGCTCTTCATCTTGTCATTAAATACAAGGAGATTTCTAAGTTATATCTCCTTTGGTTCATAATAGTGACATCAATTTTTTAGGCAATGTGTTGTTACTGAAGTTGATATTGTTGTAATTTAATAACTACATTCATGCTTAATCTTAAAGAAGTTCTCTCTATATAAATGTAATGATAACATAAATTTGTTATATAGATTGTACATCATTAATGTATGGTTTCTGAAAATTTAGAGTGTATTACATGTTATTATTTTGTATTACATACTGTGTATATAGTATGGTTCATCTTGTACATGAGCGTAGAATATCTTGTATGAAGAATTCTTTCACTAAATACTAAGGCATGTATATTTTTATACATTGTCATTTTCAATCATGAATTTAGTTATATTTTAAACTGCAAATAACTATAGTGTTAGCTGTACGTGGTTATTTGATGCCTGTGAAGCTCACTTAAGTTTTAAAATAAAAGTGAACTAAAGCATCTTAAATAACAAAACTAAAACATGCAATTACACAAGTGCACCTATCACTATATAATAAAGCTATTGTGAGTCTAGATTGACAATCTACGAGGATTGCAATTATTAATAAATTCCTATCCCTATTATCTAGCCTATTCAGGAGGATGACTAATTAATTGATCGATTGATTATTGAAAGTAAATGAAATAACTGAACTATATTTCCAAAAAGACTCATAACAATTAGCAAATAATAAGGCTAGGATCTAGGTAGTTAATCCTTCTAGGATATATTCATATTGATTATTCATCCTTAATTTAGAATGTTTTCCAGATTTTCTTAGACTGTAGGTTTCCAAAGCTAGACTACAATCTCTCTCAAGTCTTGTAATTTCTTTTCGGATTGTTAAATAAAAAAAATCATGTCTATCTCAAAATATCAATTGAATGCATTAATAAGTTCTATAGAACCTAATGTTTCGATTAAGCCCACACCTAATCTAAATATCTTATATAAGCTTATCTCTAGGTCTCTATGCAAGAGGCATCACTTATAGATTGATTTAACCATATATTCAATTTCTCAATCTAAATGAACACAATCACACCATTGGAAATAAAGTTCACATTCAAATAATGATAAAAAATCAACGTTACTAATTCCATAAACAAATCCAATACAAATATGGAAATTCAATGTTAAATCAAGAAAATGATGAAATATTACTTCTTAGAGCTTATCAAAACCCAAATCCTGTAAGATAATTAGTTCCAAGGCATCCTAAAAGTCACAATAGCTAACACATCAAGAAAGGAGATAGAAAGGCTCATGTTTGTATGTCTTGAAATCCTTGACTCTTTAATAGTCCTTATTGTGAAATCCAATTTTGATCTTGAATTTTATGTATTTTGATCTAACTTTCTCCTTTAATCTTGCTATTTGGAGGCTTCTTAAGGCAAGAGTTATAAGAAATTAACTAAATTAGGCTAAAATTGCATGAACGCCTGATAAAGTCACAGCTAAAAGCCACGACCATGATTATATCCGTGGGATATCTTGTACTAAAACCATAGACAAGGCCACGATCTTAGTTATGGCCTACTATGTCTTTTTGCTTCTCTTGATCTCCTAGTAATGCACCTTTTGTCGTTCATCTGTTGGTCATGAAAATTAATGTGGAGCTTCCTAACTTTATGTTATTGCTTTCAAAATTAATTCCACATTTCTTCTAACTCCAAAGGTACACCCAACTACTTAGAAAAGTCTTATAAAAACATAGTCAATCATTGAAAACATATAAACAACATATTATTCAAGGATTAAGTAAATATGCACATAAATCACATGGATTTTCCCCTCAAACTCAAGATAATTATCATAAATTCATGGCCACAAGATGTATAATTTAAGTATTATCAAATACCTCCAAATTTGAGCTGTTGCTTGCCTTTAAGTACTGTCTTAAACATCCACTAAAAATAAAATCAACCAAGAATCAAAAGTTAATTAAGTAAAAAAATACATCAATTAATGCTTTTGATTTAACTCACATATCACAAGTCTTTCATGATAAAAACATTGTTATTACATACAATGACATTATTAATAATGAGGCAGCCCATGCACAATATCAAGCATCTAAGTAGTTCTATATAAATCATCGTACAAGATTGATCAAGGATGATTCAAAGCACACAAAATACAATTTAACTCACACTTTGGAGTAATTACTTGGGATTCACTGTTATGATCTAAATCATATAATTAAAAACTCACTTTTACCCTAAGAAAAATAAAGACAAATATACCTCTTCAATAAATAGCATAAAATAGTAAGTAAATCGAATATCGTATTCCACAAGGACTAATATGCAAATATCCTATCACAAATATTTCAAGCAGATCAAATTTGGATGATGAGAATTTAAAACTAAAAAACTCACCTAATATTAAAAAAGCAATCTATCATTTAATTACGACTAGGACTTTTCCAAAGATATAAACTAGGTAAAGCTTCAAATTTCAATGGGTTAATTAATTAACCTAGTTATGGTGGAGAGATTTAGGACCTACTTCACTAAAACAAGACATAATCCATGCCTATGGAAACATATTTTCTCTTTTAAACTTAAATTTTGTACTTAATACATAAATAACTTATAATAAAAGGCATAACTCATAAGAAGCCTCAATTTAAGTTTGTTAAATCTATAAATCCTGACACAAATATTTAAATCTATTACACTTTCATATTCAAAAGTGTTATTCAACTGATTTTCCAATAATTAAAAATCAATAGTCATGGATTTTTAATTTACCCAAAACTCTAACTTAGGTGATGAAGCTAAGTTGGGTGGACTAAAAAATCATTCCAGGTAAAAATCAATCACCTAATTTGTTCATAACCCATTTAATCTCCTAAGCTTAGCCAAAATAACTTATACGCACGTATTCATCAATGAAAGACAAGAATAAGACATAGAAAGCATATTTATTGAATGAAAAAAAGGAATGGAGTCAATACAAATATAAAAATGAAAAATATAAAAAATCTGCAAAGAGATGATCACACTCCATGAAGATTTCTTGATGCTTTCACTATTTGAATGCTCCCTCAAGTCCAAATTGCAAAAAAAAATGAAAGATATAGTAGAAAATAAGAAGAAACTGTTGTTTGTTTTATGCTACATTATACGTATATTGGTCGTATCTTATAGTATAACTGATATTGTTCCCCTAAGTATTAAATATAGTCAACTAACAATTGGAATCACATTTCTCTAAGGTAAATCAAATAATGTAGTAACTAAAAATTAAACTAAATTAACAAAACTCAATGAATCAACAAGCAAAACATAGTTATAACATTGAAGTTACTTAATGATGGAAACTTACATGTTCTTCTATCCTTGTTTCATCCTCCTTTTACCTTATTGGTTTAACTATGCTCAATACTAGATATCCAATAATTTCAACTACTCTCTCTGGAGATCTAATCAAGTAATCCCAATGGAAATAAATCTAAGTTTAGTTGTAATCTCTTGATTAATAAAACTACTCCTAAGTACTTGATTGAATTGGATATAATCTTAAGGATAATTAACAAGCAATCGAGATCTCTCTTCAATTACTTATTAACCTGATATTTATAGGTCTATTAAGCCACAAACTCTCATTGCACAACTTAAACTCAAATAAATTAATCTAACCTTTCGATTCAAAGAAATTATAAGTTCAAAAAACATAACAAACATCATAAACATTAATATATTAAATCCAATAAGGTAGAAGTCATATAAACAATTCAAGAATATATTAAATTCATAATATTATTAAAAAAACTATTTACATTTAACATTCAAGGTAAAGAAATAAAAAAGAGAAAAGAAAGGGATAAGATGCAACTTGAAGCCATTGAATTGGAAAATCTAGATAACTTGATTGATCTTGATGGTTCCACCTTAATCTTGAGTTTCTTCTTATTTTTCCTCTCTAAAACCTATTCTCTTTCATCTTAGGATGTTGTCTAGTCTTATAATGATAGCTACTAGGGCTTTCCCATGTGTTTTGTTTCCTAAAATAGCTCCAAATCATAAAAAATTGAGTAAATTTTACGTCCCTTAAACCCTAATGCATGTCATAATCATGACTAGTCATGATCATGACTTGAAGGATGCAAAATCTTCTACAATGATGACTTGGACTTTTCTTCCAATTTATTCATCTTGTCCTCCATTTAGCTTAGCATCAACAAATATCACACAAAACTAGTGAACATTAAAAATACACCTAAAGAACATAATTATAAGTCCTAAACACCTAATTATCACCTTAAACACACACACTTACACACTAAAAAACTAAAAAAAAAAACCTATTAGAAACCATAAATAACATGATAGCTTTGATCTAATCTTCAATCTACATAAAGTAGCACTGAAAATGGAGTTTATATAGTCCCTAAGGGTGGCTACTAGGGTTTTTTCCTTCTAGTATAAAAAAGGGGCTTGCAATCATCATTTCATCACATTACAATTATTAATTTTATTTAAATATGCTACTTTAAAAATGATTAAATTGCTAAAAATGCTGCTATTTAACATTAGTCATTATACTCCCAATTTCGGCGCTTTGGCACTATTGATCAATCCCAAAAACTATTGTTATACTCTTATAATGTACCTGTCTTCCTCATTTTTGGTCAAATTTCTATAATTGCAATCCATAAGCTCGAAGATCATCATAAGTATGAAATTTAGTAAAACGAACTTATAAGTAACAATAATTATGCAATTAATGGGTAACTTTTCTTCATATAATGCCTTAAAAGTCATATAAATTTCCCATTAATAACACCCCGCACTTGAATTTCTGCTTTTCCTTAAGCAAACTTACTGTACTTAAAAGAAGATTTTGTAAGAATGCCTAAAGGTTAATTAAGCACCTTAACATAATTCATGCAGTTGAATATAGGTAACACCATCTAACTCAAGTTTAATCATGGATTAACATAAATAGTCATTATACATATCAAAATTAATTCCTTATGCATAATACTAAATCTCAAGAAACTCTCCTAGATTATTATGTAAACTTATCTTAGAGAAATCCAATTAAACCATTCCTTGATCTCATGTATTCAGTGATAAAAGATTTTTAGAAAAGGCTATGCAACCAACTATTTATATTGATTCACAAATGCTCTCAATTCACTTCATTCCTTTTTTAAATTTCAACTTAAATCACGAAAGTTAATTCTACACATAAAATGAACAAACATAGGGTGTATGTTTTAACTTCCAAACACATTCTCATATTTTATTAATTGAGAATTATTGTGGTCTAACTATACTCTAATTTTTTATTAATTTAATCTTAGGTCGACCAGAGGCAAGCATACCCTGTCAAAAAGTAATATAAAACACTAAAGTACTAAATATTATTTCCCTAAGAATCTAAGCATAATATAGATCAATTAGTGTTTAATTAACTAAAAAACTTTAAATTTATTTAATTATTAAAAATAAAAATAAAATGGACTAACTAAAATAAAAAAAAACAACATTTAATCAAAACATGCCCTAATAAATCAAGAGTCTAACAAATGATAATCTAATTAAGGCTTAGGATTTCAATGGGTTAAACAAACAAAGAAACAAATTGTTGGATAGATTTAGAGCATTCATCATAGAAATAAGATACAACAGTTAGTCATAAAACTACCTCTTCTATTTAAAATTTAATTTATATATTTAATATACATACAAAATGGAATAAAACTTAAGACACTTAAACCTAGGTTCATTATATCTAAGTACCCGCACAAAATCCTTTAGAGTTTGTTCTATAACTAACTTTAATCATGTTTTCTAATTAACCTTCTAATTATTATAAACCCATTGTCATGGATCATCTAATAATCTAATAATCTAACTTAGGCAGTCAAACCAAGTAAGATTATATTAAGCACTTAATTAGACACAAATCTTCCATTCATACTAACCCCATTTAATCTCCTAACCAGAGTTATAATAAGTAAACACACATATTCAATAATGGAAACAAGAATATAATAAGAAAACCTAAATCCATTGATGAAAAACAAGAGCCATTACAAAAGAAGACAGAAAGTTGAAGGAATGCAATCGAAATTGATCCAATTCGATGAAATCCCACTCTTTAATCTACTTTGAATACTCTTGAGGTCTCCAATCCACTAACCTAAGATAAGGAAAGAACAAAAAGAATAAAAATCTAAACTAAACCCGAATTACAATAAGAACTAAGCTTTTCTCTACTTTCTAATCTTGTCAAAATATCTCTTCTTCTATTTTTTTATGCTCTTTATATGTGTCATTGGTGCTCGCTAGGGTTTGGAAGATATCCAAGGGTGATTTTTCCATTTTTCCTTCAAAAATAAATAAAAAACACATAATAATGTGTTTAGCAATGGTATGATCTACTGCTTAACAACTCCTTTCAAATGCACCATGATACTCTTATAATCGGACTTCAATGGTGGTCAACAAGACTAGTAATGGCACTATTAATACATATAACAAACCGCCATTGATCTCCTTATTTTGTATCCTTTTTCTCCAATTAACTCCATTTTCAATTCGTAAGCTCTAAAACCATCATAAACCTGAAACTTAATAAAAATAACTTATGAATAACATGAATTTATGCCTTTAATGGGTAAACATACTACATATCATGTAATTTACCCATTAACAAGAATTATAGGCTTAGTTGAGAGATCACTTAGCCTTTTGATGTGAAAGTGAACACTTTGTCACAAATACTACCAATGACTTAACTAAGTTACCTCACATTAATTGGCTACTAGCATCTCTCATTAGTTTTGATCTTTTTATTGGTATAAAGCTAGTATAGTGAATTATTGCTCATTTATTCACATTTTTTGACCAAAAATTGCTTAAAAGAAGTCATACTTACTCATTCATATGCATTTTATATATAGAATCGTCATAATGATCATCAAATTTTCCAAATTCTTTATGAAAATTGAATTTCCTAATTGACCAAAGCTTATAACAAGTTACATAGACTTTCAAATTCATTTAAACGATTGAATTCATTATGTATATCTCATATCTCAATCCAAATTCACACAAAAATTTGCTTAAAGCTTCTTTCAACTTACCATTATATGAAAAGAAACAATTCTACTATGTATTCATAGCCATAATTAATAAAGGCCATAATCAAACAAGAATTATTCATACTAGCTACACTAATCACTTGCATCATATTAAGGTTTGCTAATTAACATTTAATCATCCTTAGCTTGATTCTATAGGAAGGTATCTAAGCTCATTGTTTCCTTCAACCACCCTCCTACTTAAATTAAGCATTGTTCCCAATGTTTATAAAACCAAAGTAGAGCATAAAAGGGTAGGAAGAATAAGGAAATCCATTAAAAAAGGGCATCCATGCACTCGTTGTAGCAGTACTTGAGGAACCTAAGCAAAAGAAATAGAAACAACTAAAAGAAAATGAAAACATCATACCAAAGTAAAATTGCTAACAAAATGAAAAATCAAGAAATAAAATCTATGATAAAAATTCCTTGAAGGCTCACTAAGAACATGTTGTAGAATCACAAATGAAAGGTCTTTACATCCTCCACCAGCCTGGCTATATAAAGTATCTTTGTTCATTCATTCTAAAAGGTTCTTCATTTTCTCTCCTTACCTTAAGAACTTTAAATGGAAACTATTTTGTTACTCAGGTGCACCATGCCACCTTGAATTTAACTTCCTTGGAAAGAGTCGAGTCAAGAGTTATAGATCAATACCTTATAGCCCACTTTAAATTCTTGGTTTAAGAGCTGCTTGTCATGCCATCTCTTCACGTGCTCCTTATATGGCTTTTAATTATGATACACTTAAAACCATAACTTATCAAACTCATGAATCTGCATAAATCTCTTAGCACTTATGCACTATAAATCAAAATTTAAAAAACTTAAAAGCCTAATATAAGTGTCTTTAATTTGACAGGAAGATGGCAAGTTTCCCATATACTACCTTGAAAGGTGACATGCCTATGGGTGCTTTAAAGGAAAATCTTATGTGCCCAGAGTGAATTATCTACCTTTAAATACCAATCCCGCCTATAAGCATTAACAATTATTTATAACATTTTTTTCAATTCTCTATTGGAGGTCTCAACTTGCCCACTAGTTTGGGGTTGATATGGTATAGTAACCTTAAGAGTCACTCTATACTTGGCTAATAAAGTGTCAAAAGTTTTGTTACAAAAGTGTTAAGCCCCATCACTTATAATGACCCTGGTATCCCAAAATGAGTAAAAATGTTTTTCTTCAAAAATTTAACCTAACCCCTAACTTCACTTTAAGGCAATGTTTTCCACCCATTTGCTAGCATAGTCTATTGCAAACAAAAAGAATTGATTGAAGTATAACTTAGGGAACAATACTATCAAATCAATGCCCCAGACATTAAAACTAAAATATTAGTTAATGGAATATCATGTTTTTTAAAATTGTTATCATCCCTTTAACACCTATCATAAGGCTTGAAAAAAGCGTATGCATTCCTAAATAAGATAGTCAAATAGAAACCACATTTTAAGACTTTGTAAACTATTTTAAATGCCCCATAATGCCCCAACCTCTTTAGAATGACAATTATGCAAAATAGAGGACATTTCCTCTTTAAGAAAATAATGTTGGACTATTAAATCTACATAAAACTTATATAGGAAAGGGTCATCCCATAAATAGTGTTTTACCTTCGAAAAAAATTTCTTCTTCAAATTATTAGAAAAGCTAGGAGAAAGGACATTAGTAACAAGGAAATTGACATGATCAATAAACCAAGGAGTGGTTATCAGTCCATGACGCTTTTAGTAGGAAAGAACTCATTCATGTCTTTTTTGGCTGTTCTTTATATGGTTATTTTACCTAAGCCATAACAAGTGATTAGCTACAAAGTTGTCTACCCCTTACTTATCTTTTAACTCAATTTCAAACTCCTCTAATGGTAGAACCCATCTAATAGGCTTGCCTTTGCATCTGCTTTATTCATTAAGTATTTTAACATTGCATGGTCAATATAAACAACAACTTTAGAGATAATCAAATAAGACCAAAACTTGTCAAAAGCAAAAATTGTTGCCAACTTCTCCTTTTTAGTGATGGTGTAATGGAATTTTACTATGTTCAAAGTTCTACTTATATAATATAGGGAGTGAAAATGCTTACCTTATCATTGTTCCAATATAAATCTTACAGTAAAATCATTTGCATAAAAAAATTAGTTCAAAGGAAAGAGACCAATCAAGAGATACAAGTATAAGTGCATTAAAAAGTTTTTCCTTTAACAATTAAAAATTTGACATGCAATTATTATCAAAGTGAAACATAACATTTTTTTCAAGCAGCTCAGTCAAAGGTCTAGGAATTTTAGAAAAATCCTAATTGAAGCAACAATAAGAACCAATATGCCATAAGAAACTGTTAATAGATTTTATATAATTTGGCGGAGTTATTTTCTTAATAACATTAATTTTTGCTGCATCCACCTTTATACCCTAGTTAGAAATTTTGTAACCTAAAATAATGCACCCAGGGAACATGAAATGATTTTTTCCCAATTAAGTACTAAGTGGTATTTTTCAGATCTTGTAAGGACTTTCGTTTAAGTTATATAAAAATACGTCAAAAGAAGTACCAAATACAGAGAAGTTATCCATAAAAACCTCAATGTAACTCTCAATCATATTAGGAAAAATAGCTATCGAGCATCGCTAAAAGATAGTTAGAGTATTACATAAGCAAAAGGCATGTATCTATATGTAAAATTATTTTACATATATATATAAATAATTTTTTTATCTTATAAAGCTACCAAAATCTGTAGATAATTAAAATATCCGTCCAAAGAATAATAAAAATTTTATCTAACTAGCTTTTTAATCATCTTATCAATAAATGGCAAAGGAAAGTGAACTTTATAATTGGATTAATTTTATATAATCTATGCACATCCTTCACCCAGTAACCTTCCTAGTTGCTATCATATCATTTTTCTCATTTTGCATCACAGTGGTGCCTCCCTTCTTACACAAGACTCACTTAACTAGAATTAGGCATGGAATAATAATACCTACACCATGAAGTTTGACTACCTTATCCTTGACTATAGCCTTCATGTGTGGTTTGGGCCATCTCAAAGATTGCACTGATACCTTGCTTTTATCCTCCCTTAAAATTTTATGTGTATAGAAGGAGGGGCTAATTCTTTTAATGCCTATGGACATCCAACCTATTGCATGTTTATGGTCTCAAATGACTTTTAAAAGCCTCTTCCCTATAGCATCTACTAAATAAGAAGAAATAATTATTGGTAAGTACTTAGGTGTTTGTAAAAATGCATATTTCAAACGAGAAGGCAAAGGGTTTAAGATCAAGAGATAGTGACTCTTCAATTAGCTTGGGTAATGGATTGGCTAGTTGTTAGAAAGGCTTATAGGCCTAATACTGCATCCAATATGCTTTTTCCACACTAGCTCCATATGCTTCCAGATCCTCCTAAAATTCCTCACCTATATCTTCAAGAGCTCCTTGTACTTCTTTCTTCAACAATTTTGAACAAACATAAAAAAAAGGGGAATAGTATTAAGAGAGTATATTTCAATGAATCTTTAATGGCGTCAAATACATTAAAAACCATCTCTTCATCTTAAAGTCTCAAGATGAGTTTTCCAAACTGGACATCAAAGACGACCCTCATTGTGGCCATGAAAGATCTCCCAAGAATGATGGTAATGTCTTGATCTTCCGTAATGTTAAGGATTAAGAATTCCATTAGAAAGATGAATTTATCTACTTTGATCAGCACATCCTCAATGACTCTATTTAAGTATGTAATGGATCGATCTACCAACTGTAGTGAAAATGTGTTTGGTTTGGGTTCTACTAACCCAAAATTTTTTAAAAAATAAAGATGATTTTTAGGATTCAAATTGATAGAGTTTTAATGGTTAATTTGCTGAATTATGATCCCTAATTCAGGGCTTAATTGTTAAATTTATGTGTTATTATGCTTAATTTTTAGGATGGAGCTTAATGATGAAAATTAGAGCAAAAATGAGAAGAATACCTCTCCTTTCTATCTATTAATGGAAGAATTGGGGGCCGTTAATGGGTGCTACAATCAAGTATTAATGACACCTTCTCAGAGTGTTGTTGATGAGAGGCAGGTTACCGTTGATAGCCATAGTCAACAATTTTAGCTCAAAATCTCCAAGATGTTGGTCCTGACATGTCCCCAATTAATTCTACTATCTTCTAACACATGTGGGAGGTGAAGGTGTCTGCATAAAACAAGGAAAAACTCAAAAAACATATGATTAACTTGGAGACTTCAGATCTAACATTAGATAGAGAAGCTCTTGCTTCTCTCTTAGTTTTTCTTAGATGTCCTAGGCTGCAAACATTTGTCATTTGAGTTATATTGTGTATTTTGAGCTGCAGTTTGTTTGAAATTGAAGAAGAGACACATATTTGAGTTTGTAAACCAACATAATGTTTCTAACTTAGATCATTACTTATTATCTCCTGTTTTTCGGATTAATCAAAGTTCATGTTCTTATGTGTATATTCTTAAATGTTCTTTGACTTTCTTGCAAGATCTTGTGGATTTCGAGCTGTGTTGATGTCTAAACATGTTTTATGACCTAAACTACTTATTTTAGCTTATATTTGTAAATCTATCTAAGTATGTGGCTTAAGATGCATGTTTTATATGCTTTGATGATTATGTGTGCTTAAATCTATTTTCTAGCTTCGAATTTGTGTTTTAATGTCTTAGGAGAGTTTGAATGCATGTAATAATGTCTAATTTTGTTTATTAAAGCTCTTAAAGTTCTAATTTTGGCTTGATCGACTAAGATTAGAGTGAAAAATAATCTAGGATCTAAGAAATCTACCTAGGTTGTTGGAAAAATCAATAAAAAACATAAATCAATATTTTCATAACCAAACATGGATTGTTTGTGAGAGTTAGAGACCTAAGATTAAAAGTCCAGAACTCACCTTCTTGAAATTAAAGCCCATTAACTAGATTTAAAGCATAACCAAACTTTAGACTAAGTTTAATGGAAAAAAGGCATAAGTGTTAACCGTAGCTTTGTCTTAAATTCATGAAGGAAATCTGATCTACCTTTGAATTTGTTTTTAAGCTGAATTAATTCGTTAATCATTTATCTAAAGCTGGATTCCACAAATTTACCATTTTTTGTAATTTTATAAATCATTTTATAATTCAAAATTTCAAGGTTTAAAGAAAAATTAGGATAGTTTATTAATTTTATCTTTTCATCTTTTTAATCAATTAATTTAGATTTTTCTAAATAATTGTAATCTATTTAATATGGTATTTAGCTATATAATACACATTTTTCCCCATAGGTTCAACATTCGGAATTTGAAAATTACTCCACTATATTACTTGCTCGATAGGTTCACTTACCTTTCGTCATGTTGGTTTTTGCTTAATATCATTTTGGTTTTCAAAGTAAAATTGGTTTAAAGAACACCCATTTTTAATCAATTCAACCAACCAATAACAAGGATTTAGTTAATACCCCTACCTAAATCCATCAATGCTCTATCTATATGCAAGTCACAAATAGTATAAGGAAACATACTTTTTAGATCCTTAAGTTTAGGTGTTAACTTCTTTAACAAAATGGTTGAGCACTCCTCATTTAACTTGACAATTTCATATTTTAAGCCTTCTCCTGTTAGATAAAATTTCCTTTAAAATTTTAGGATATGAAGGCATCTTCCCTAAAGCTTAGGAAAGGTAATGTTAATGTGAAATTTCTTAAAAAGCTTAAGGACCCTACTAAATTGCTTTTCTAATTGCTTACCTTTTAACCACGAAGGATATGGTATCCAGGGTACTACAAGATTTGGGATGAGATTTATAAACAATCTAAGACAATAATTTTTTAAAGTTAGTTCCTTCTTTTCCTTTTTACTTGTCTCTTAGATCACTCCTTCTTCACTCTCCTCTATCTTTTCATCCTCCCTTTTACTCTCTAGCTCCTTTAAATTTCTTACCATATTGCCTTTGCATGCTGTCTTAAGTTGGCCTCATTAGTGTTAGACAATGAACCCGAAATCCTTTATTTCATCAAACTCGCAAGCTATCTTATCTGATTCTCTATATTTCTAATGGAAGTTTCTTGAATCTACATCCTAACCTCAATAGTAGAAATACAATTGGTCAACAGTGCTTCAAGCTTGGATTTTTCAAAATTGTATAAATGTTGAAGTCTTGATCCTGGAGGTGGTGCTCCCTAAACTATAAAAGGCCATAGTCGTGCCATCTGATTGTTTTTATAGGACAAATTAGAATGATTCTTCCATCCTAGATTATATGCGTTGAAGTAAGGATCCTCGTACCTATTATAATTGACTGCATAGTGTACCTCTTCTTGCTCTTATGCAAATGGATTCTTTAAGCCATAAAGGAACTTAAAAGGGGCTTAATTGAGTGACTAAAATTTTCTTTATTAATTAAAGTTGCCACGATGCCAATTTAATTTAATATGATATGCAAAGTGAAAGCTAGTTTAATAGTAGATAAGCTAATGGTCAAACCATACAATAGGCTATGAGAAATGAGAAAAGGGAATAGAGAGACACCAAGTTTTATAGAATTTTGCCTACTCTGAAGATAAACTACGTATTCTCTCCAACTACTTGTTGGATATTTATTTTACTAGCAAATCAAGACTAATTACAATCTTCATCTAGGATGAAGAGTAACCCTTAAAAGACAAATATTTTTAAGGCAAAAAGAAATCTTTACAAGACACAATCTTCTTGTTGAAGGTGAAGAGCAACGTTTCGACAAATCTTTAGGTGGAAAAGAGGAGCCTTTACAACATCAACCAATCAAATCGTCTAATAACCCCCTTTCAAGAAACAAAACACTCCTAAAGAGGTGTTTCACTTAAATCTAAATTAAACTAAGGGTTCTAATGCTTTTAGAAATGATATAATTTATAAGGGACACTCTTAAAAACTTAAACAAACTTAATATGATAGATTCTATGCACTAAAAATGTGTATGAATATAATCAATAATTTGAAAAATCAAAAGAATAAAATTTTAATAGTTTTGATATATATGAATATAATTGCTTCTAAACAAATAAATAAGCCTCTAAAAATTCACCTAAATAGTCAATGATACTCTTGAGGACTTAAACAAACAGAAAAAAACAATTTGGAAGCAACAATTTTGGATTTAATCACTCTAATAGGTCAATGAATGATAGAGCATGTAAATCTAGAAATTTTTTAAAAAAGTGTGAATTTGGAGCTTAAACTAAAAATATAAATGCTTTAAAATAAAATCAAAAACTGTAAGACACTTTTTACACCCAAAAAAACTAAAAATAACAAATTTGCACACTAAAAACTGGTTAGAATGGCCAAAATTGAGATTAACACAAGAACAAACTACACAGTGAAAGTTTTGATATATATATATATATATGCAAACTTAAGCTTAAAAAAGAAGAAAGAAGCACGCAAAAATTCGAAACTTTAAACAATCTAACTCTTGAACACTTATACAAACCTAGAACAAAAAAATAAAATACTAGAAACTTATTTAGATGATTAAGAACGTGACTAAAGCAAGACTAATCTAAACAAGGGCAGCTTTGATATATCTGAAATTTTAAGCTAAGAAGCTCCCAAAAATTCGAAACAAAAATTAAAAAATCTCTAGAACACTTGAGTAAATAAAAAAATAATTTTATAATTTTATAAATAGATTAAGAAAGCAAAAATGAAGATTAAATTAAGAACAAAATGAATAGTTTCTATGAATAAACAGGGACAATGAACAACTTTAATGGATAGGGATAATTTTGTTCTTTGAAAAAGTTCCAGCTTTAATCTATCAAAACAAACACCTTATAAAATGAAACTAGGATTAAAAAAAACTCTTAGAAAACTTAAAATAACTGACAACAATGATTTCACACGCACCAAAAGATATTTAAATAAAAAAAGATGAGATTAAACTAAGAACTATATAGAATGATGGTAACTTAGAGACGTTAGCAATTTTGATCTTTCAATTTTGTTTCTGGAGCATAAGAACGTGTTTTAAGAGTTTGGAAATGTTGAATAATGAGTTAAGAAGGGTTTTTTTCTACATTAAAAAAAAACCCTAGCCTTTTAGAAGTCAAAGACATGTTTAATCTAAGAAAGGTAATAAAGAGCTATTAGAGACAACTTTGAGTTATGTGTATTCTTAGAGCTTCAATAAATATTTTAAGTGCTTAAAAATTGAAATAAAATTCTAGTGCACTCTCGAGACCTTAGACAAAATTTGTCTGATGATTTTGAAGAAATAAAAATGATTTGAGTACTGAAAAATCAGATTGAATGATAATAATTCAAATCTAGACAGATTTGAGGTTTGTTAATAAATGAGCTTAAACCAAACGAATTTTGACTCAAAAATTGCAAACAAATGACTAAAACAATTCTTAACTATCCAAACGTTAAATAAAACTTCAAACAAGATTTAAAATATTATTTGAGACTATATGAATAACAAAAATAATTCAATGACTATATTATAAAACTTTAAATAACTTTTAAAGATTATATATAATGCATGATCAAAATTGAGCTTATAGATCAACTAAACATTAAGTAAGAATTACAAATAGACTCAAAACAACCTATCTAAGATCTTGGAGCTTGCATAACTCATGTTCTTCTAATGTTTTGTTATCATCAAAAATAACATTGGAACCTCCCTTGGTTCAACAGATTCGCTACTCTACACTCTTAATATGGATGGGAATATTCACTACACTACTCTCACACGACACGACTCCTTATAGATGAACTCACACACCTCATTTTACACCCCGCATAATACTATCTACCTTCTTTTTCAACATATCCATTTAAGCTGAAAGTGCCATTGAATTGTCCTCTATATATATACCAATAAGTCTTCTATGATGCCTCTCTCTATGATGTTGAAAACTATTCGCAGCCATCTCTTCTATAAATTTATAAGTCTGGTCTAGTATTTTCTCATTAATTTCCCTCTTGCAGCCACATCTATGGTGTTTCTTATTAATGGTGTAACTTTAGTCTAGAATATCTCAACCTAGTGCCAATTGAGAACCCATTACTTAGACAACTCACCAATATATCTTAGAATCACTCTCATGCCTCATATAGATTATCATTCTCATATTATGTAAAGGAAGTGATCTCCATCTTCATATTCGCAATCTTTTCAAGTGAAAAGAACATAGCCATAAATAACTTCATCAACTCATCCCATGTAGTTGCTAGACCCTAGCTGTAGTGAGGCCAACTATGCTCTCGCCTTGCCCCTTAAAGAGAATAGGAATAATTTCAACTTAACTTTATTCTTTGACAAACCATTCTACTTAAACAAGTTGTATATATTTAAGATTCTCTCTATATGTGTGTTGGGTTCCTCTAAGGGTATTCCTCCAAACTAAGATTCCTAGACCATAGAGATGATGCCATAGTGTATTTCAAAATTAACTACAGTAACCCTCGATCGCACAATACTAGAAATGGGTCTATTTTTATTCCCCATAGTAAGATCCAGTTATCTTTAGCTCCCATCTCTCCTCATGATGGTGTATGAAATCTTTTTTACATCGCTTCATCTTTACAAAGTTTGTTTCAGCCTCATATTGCTATTCTTTAATCTATTTTTCTTTTACCTTACTACTCTGAGCTAATCTAGCTTCTTTGTGCAAAGTACAAGTAGTTTTTTGAATCTTATAATCAAGTAGTAAAGTTTTGGTATTTTTTTTAACCATGAGTGAACATAAACAAAATAAAAAAAACCTAAAAATATAGTAATAAAAATAAACTAAAAACTAAAAATAAAATACGTGAAAGAAAAACAATCAAATAACCAACTAAAGTAATCAAATAAGAAATGAAATAAGAAATAAATATGAAATAATTAACACGGCACAAAAAATTTGTTACTATCTAAATCACACAATTGAAATCTTATTTTTATCTTAAGTCCAATAGAGGCAAGCGCATATTGTCAATAAATAATACAAAATAGTAAGTAAATCAAGTATCATATTCTTCGGGGCCAATATGCAAATATCCAGTCACAAGAATTATAACCAGGACTTTTCCAAGCATATAAACTATTAAGGCTTCAAATTTCAATGGGTTAATCTCTTAACCTATTGTGGTGGAGTGATCTAAGACCTAATTCACTCAAACAATCCATAACCAATGCCCATGGAATCATCTTTTCTCTTTTAAACTCAAATTATCTACTTAATCCATAAATAAGTTGGAATAAAAGGAATAAATTGCAAGAAGCCTAAATTTAAGTTTGTTAAATCTAGGAATCCTCACATAAGTCTCTAAAGTTGATTTATTTTTAGATTCAAATGTGTAACCCAATTGATTTTCCATCAATTAAAAACCAATAGTCATGGATTTTCAATTACCTAAAATTTTAACTTGGGTGATAAAGCTAAGCTAGGTGAAATAAGTACTCAATCAAGAAAAGATCAATCACCTAATATATTCATGACTCATTTAATCTCTTAACCTTAGCTAAAGCAAATTGTAAACACATATTCATCAATAAAAGACATATAAAGCTTATTCATTGAATGAAATAAAGGAATTGAGTTAATGCAAATCTAAAATGAAAAATAAAACAATCCATAAAGAGATGATCATTCCTTGAAGAGTTCTAGATGCTTACACTATTTGAATGCTCCCTCAAGTCCGAATCATAAAAAAAAGAAAGATATAGAAGAAAATAAGAATAACTAATTAAGATGAATGTTTTTATCTAATCTCCAAATCAACCCAAAATAGCAATAAAAATGGAGTTTATATAGTCTCTAATGGTTACTAATAAGGTTTTTTTTTCCTTCTAAGGTAAAAAACGAGATTACAATTGTCATTTTATCGTATTAAAATCGTGAATTTATTTAACTATGTGACTTTAATGATGGTTAAGTTACTGCATAGTGGCATCATTCAATACCTGTCATTATACTTCCTATTTCAAGACTTTAACGATGGTTACAGGTGACAACGACACCATTAATGAATCCCAAAAATTGTCATTATACTCCTATAATATACCCCTCCTACTCTTTTTTGCTCTAAATTGACCCAGTTCCAATCTATAAGCTCCAAAATCATCATAAATATGAAATTTAGCAAAAAGGACCTATAAGTAACATGAATTACGAAATTATTAGGTAAAATTGGTACATATAATGCCTTTAAAGTCATATAAATTATTCATTAACATTCACCTCATCTTTTGACATGAGGTCAAACACCTTGTCATGAATGTCTTCCAATTACTCAACTCGACTAGTCCTTTTTCCTTATTTGAGATGTCCTTTAACTGTTCGAAGCAAAAGTGAACATTTTTTCATGAAAATGCCAAATTACTTGTCTAGATCACAATCATAAATATTTACTAGCTCCACTCATGAACTTCAAACTTTTTATTAGCGTAGAGCCAATTAATTGTAAAATTTTCTCACTTTATTCAATAACCCATACATTTTTTTATTAAATAACAACCTATTCTAAATTAACATGAAAATTCATATGCAATGTTATAAGAAACTTGATATCATACACCAAGGTCACCCAAAACACATGTAATTCACCCAAAATGAAAAGAAGAAAATGAAAAAAAATTTATGATAGAAATAATTCAAGAATTGGTCAATGTTTAGCTAAATAAAAAACATCAATTAAATTTAAATACTAAAATTAACAAACCATTAGTTAACAAAATTAAATTTTGTTAGGTTGATAAAACTACGTAAAATGCTGCTACCACACTTGTTTTTTCTCTCACCTATCTTGTTTTACCCTCCAGTCCAGAGTTTTTGCCTTTTTTCCTCATCCAATTTAGTTTGTTGTATCTATTGAATTTTTGCACAAATGGTGTCATAGGTAGCTCGGTAATCTCTTGTCACAATACATAGCGCCTCCACCTAGGCACTAAGCTAATTAAATTGTATAGTGATAGTAAAGAAAATGCCTTATCTCTAATCATCTTGAATTGAAGTTTAATCATTCGTTAATATTAGGTATTAGGCTTAAAGTTCAAGAAGTTCTAATGCTAAAATTCATATTTTAAGACTAATACCATCATGATTAGTCAAAGCTTTTTCATTCATTGATTAAAATCATGTTTTTTTACTAACTTTTCCAAAGATTAAAGTAGATTACTATCGGATCCCTAATTGTCTTTTATCTTACCTTAAATGACCAATTCAAGATAATCATTAAAGACTCAAAATAAACAAAGATCATCATCCAACATATTATAGGAACTCAACTAATCCATTTAAGAATCCTTCCTTAGCAAGAAATCAAATTAAAATATCATATAGAACAAAAAGATTCAAGCATAAGTAACATGTCTTGCATATTTATGAACAAAGAGATTGGAATAAGAGAAATAAAGAGTTTATATTGCACCAAATGTTGTCTTAAAGTGATAAATAGCCTTCAATCACCTTAATAAACTCCTAGAAATCCTTAGAACAACTTGAAATTAAAAAGAACAAAGCTGGAAATAGAAACAGAAAAGAAAACCTAACCTAAAGGAATAAAGAAGAAAACCTAAGCTAAATTTGATCTAAGCTACTCTAATCTATGTTAAAGTTATGTGAAAATGAGTTCTTTGGCTTCTTTTATATGTCTTCTATAGGTTGGAAGAAAGTGAAGCAAGTGAAGTAAGTTGCAGCCAATACAGATGGAAATCCAATTGGAATTATCTTGATAGCTACTTAAACGATGCTTGAGAAGAGAAGTTAAACAAAACTGTTTAGCAATTGTTGTTTGACATTGAATGTTGACTTAAATGTAGGATGGATGGAGTTAAATAGTGGTTGCTTGTAAACCACCATTTTTGAACATTTAGCCCCTATTTTTTCTCCATTCTTCATAATTTCTTATATTTTCATTTCAATTAAGCTACAAATTGTAAATTAAACATATCTAGAGGTGAGTTAAACATTTTAACACCAAATTTAGGGAAAATATGGATCAAATTACCATGGAAAACACTATGAATTATGAACCTAGAAGGAGGATTTGATTTCAACTATGACTTTTTCTAACTCCTTAGAGTGAAAGGGAATAATTGCAACCTCATTGCCTTTTCGAATATGCCATTCAACTTGAAAGTGTCATAGATCTCTAGAAAGTTAGTGACGCGAGTGTTTAGATCTTCATCAAGTAGTCCATAAAATTTCATATAGTTATATAACATCTGAATCACTTTCGATTTCATTTTAAAACTCGCTCCTTCTACTCACAACCTTTGTATACTCAACTCTATTCCATACAAAGATGGACATGAAAGGTTAGACCTCTCTAGAATGTTTGTTATACCTCAAAATTTGGCTCAACTAGATTTATTGAATAACTATGGCTTATGTAAGAAAAACACCTAACCCAAAAGGGTAAAAACAAATAAAAGATCAATGAAATGTAAAGCTCTTAAATAAATATTAAAATAAAGAAATTAAAGAATATGAAAAAGCAAAACAAAAAACTTAAACAAATAAAGATTAAGAACAAAGGGAAGAAAGTTGAAGTAATGAAAAATTAAAAAACACTAAATAATGGCATAGTCCTTGGCAATGACGCTAACAACTTGATGCGTGCTATATATGTCTAATTTTTAATTAAATATTTCCAATAAATATGATAATAATACGACAAAACACAATTAGGTAAGTGTACCTATTGTAGTGTAATATAGCTAAGGTGAGTTCGGGGTTAAATTCATAGGAACTATTATTACTAGTGAGTGTCTATCTAAATTATCTAGCTTAATAAAATGTAAAGAGATTAGTTGAATTGATGATGAAAATTCAATGAAAAAATAAAAATAAATCGCTTAAACAAACTCACAAAATATAACTCTTAATAATGAAGCTAGGATTTAGGTAAGTCAACCCTCTAGGATGTGTATGTATTCATCATTTATCTTGATTGAACGTAATTTCCAAATTCATTAGACCATGGACTCCTTAATGTAAATCGCACACTCTCTTGAGTTATACAATCCTATTTAAGTCAACGATCCTATTTAAGTCAATAAACTAGGTCAAAGTTCTCTCTATCTCACTCTATTAATTGACTGCATTGCTTCACTCTATGGAACCTATTACTCACACCTAACTCAGACATCTTATGTAAGCCTATCTCTAGGAATCCTTGCAAGATGTATTGTTTATGGAATGATCTAAAGTATGGAAATATCTCTGAATCAAACGTATATAAATCAAGGAACTGAAATTGATGTTTATGTTCACATAACATTCATTAAACAATGTCGTTAAAATCTATAAACAATCCTAACATAAAATTTGGAAATTCAAAGCTAAATCAATAATAAACAATATACTACATCCTAAAATTCGTAAAAACCCAAATCCTAATGAAAAGTTTAAATCCTAATTATTTTTGGAATTATAAAAACAATCAATAAAGAGAAAAGGAAAGAAGGGCTCATAATGAATCAATCTTTCTCCTTGACTCCTCATTGACGATTGATGTGAATTCCTTATCTTGATCCTTAAATCCTTATGTTTGCAATCCTTCTTTTGCTTCAAAATTTTTAAAAAAATCCTTTGGAGAGAGCCTAATGAAGTGATTAGTGACAATGAAGTGGATGAAGAGATATCTCTGGAAAGGCATAAGTAGCCCTAATCGCGGTTAGGTGATTAGACCGTGGTTAGGTTTCTAATCGGCTAACCGTCGGTTTAATAACCGGTGGTTAAGGTTTAAAAACAGTAATCGGAACCGTTATTAATAGTTTCGGTTAATGTTAGACTAATTTAAAAATCATGAACCGACGATTAAACTGACAGTTTTTTCATAATTATAAATTATTGATTAATTAATTAAGAATATATTTAAAAAATTAAAAAATTTTAATTTTATATAAAAAATTATTTTAAAAAATATATGTAAATTTATATAAAATTTTATTTAATAAAAAAATATATAAATAATTCTATTTTAAAAAATAAAAAAATAAAGGTCAGGACCGTGGTCTTAAGACCATGCACGGTTTGGAGCACGGTCCAAGATCGTGCATGGCACGATCTTGAAGACCATGCA
>JAOXYD010004995.1:0-15475 GCA_028565735.1 Pinacopodium congolense | reverse complement strand
GATGAAAGAAGATGATACGACACGATGATGTTGAATTTGTGAAATATCAAGAGAATATAATAAAATTGTAGTTAGTGACTTACCTATATATATTTATATTCGATGATCTTGATTTTTATAATATATGATTGAGATTGATTATTAGGTACGTGTCGGGATATTCCAAGAGTGGATCTTTAGTGATTTTACTAGTATTCCAGGAGTGGGAATACCCCGGATGCTTCTAAGAGTGGGAAGTGTCATCTATATTTTATTTGATGAGTCTCGGCATTAATGGAGCGGGAATGCCTAAGAAATTTAAAGGAGTGGGAAGTGTCTTATGGAGTCTATTTGTCGGCAGACCATTGGATATAAGTTTATTAGGTTAAGTAGGGCTCTAAAATTTAAGAAAAATATTAAATGAAAATTTTAGAAATTAGAGCATGGATTAAGAATAATAAATACATATAAATGAATATAAATTATAATATGAAATTGCAATAAATTGCAATGCAATGATGGCATATTTATATATATTATTTTATATTTATATGTTTTATATGATGCATGACGGATACATTCTAGTTACTCCTTATTAAGTTGGCAGCTCATTCCTTACCCATTGAATTTTTTAGGACATTTTCAGTAGATTTAGGAGCATTTTTTATTTCCAGTTATGTTAATGGATGGTACAAGTGGGACAGCTTATTGTAGGATGCCACAGGAACTATTTTTAGTTAGATTTATGTTTTCTTTGACAATTTAATTATTTTGCGATATAAAGGAGATTGACGGATTATTCTGAATGGTTATTAAATTTATTGTCATTAAAAACTGCATCTTTTATTAATAATTATTTTATTTTTATTTTAAGTTAATTCCTTATGATTTATTGAAGTTATTATAATAAGCTTTTAGATAGAATTTGATAAATTTAGGGTTTATATTTGGAATTGGGAATTGAGTTGAGGAATTAGGGTTGTTGCGATTTGGAAATTGCATGTGAATTGGAAATTGAGTTTGAAACAGGTTGGAGCATTACATTAAGTGGTATAAGAGAGGGTTTATGCTCCTAGGATTAAAAGGATACTAATGGTGAAATAATTTGTTTTGTATGATGGCATCCAATAATGTGATTACTAGCCAACAGGTGGATAGGGAAGAGATAACTCTATTAATCTCCCGAATGCACTAGAGCAGACAGGTGTTGGGATAGATTAAGTGCAAGTGAGAACATAACAAGGTCCTACTATAGTGGGAGTATAACCAACTATGTCAGCTAGTAGGGCTCTTACAACTGAGATACTGCCCTAATATATATAGATTATTCAGGCAGTAGTACCGGCTCAGGCTCAAGCTTAGGCTTAGGCTTAGACTCGGGCCCAGTTCCATGCCCAGCTGCAGATGCAGGCTTAAGCACCACCACCATCAGCAGCTCCAGTAGTGCCTGAGATTGATCGCAACTTTGAAAGACTTAGAAAATATGGAGCTATGGAATTTAAAGGTACTGCAGACCCAGAGGAGACAGAAACGTGGTGAGAATAGACTGAGGAGGTTTTAGATAGATTGAAACTCAGTTTAGAGAATTGCTTGTAATATATTACATCATTATTACAAGGGCCTGCACGGATATGGTGGCGAACAATTCAAAGGTCATTTGAGCCTGAAGTAATAACTTAGGATGAGTTCAAAAGAGAATTTGATGATAAATATCAGCCACCAATTTATAGAGATCGGAAGAGGATGAAATTTATGAATTTGAAGCAAACTGAGGAGATGTCTATTGTTGATTATGAAGTACGGTTTGCCACATTATCAGGGTATACACTTGAGGCTGTGGAAACATCTAGGGACCAGTGTTATCGTTTCGAGCAGGGATTGAGCACAAAGATCAGAATAGGCTTGGCCCGGCAATTATAGATTTTAAGAAGCTGTTGGATACTACACTTATAGTGGAGGAAGTTTTAAACGAAGAGAAAAGGATGCATGAGAAGAAGAGAAAGAAAACTGATTACAGAGGGGAGTCAAGTTAGTCTACTAAGAGGACATCAGGTTATTCAAATTTGGTTGGAAGAAATAATTATCAGAGGGATGGTTCAATATTTAGAGGAGGTAGTTTTAACTCTAACTTTAGTAGATCTAAAGGTTTTAGAAGAGGGTTTAGGAGATACAGTTATTTTATCTCGCCATCAGTTGGGTCTATTAGGGGACCAAATCAGAGTACAAGGGGATCTTTTGGCAAAGAAGGTAATTCAAGTCGTGGCTATCAAACTTGCGGGAGGTACCATGCAGGGCCTTGTTGGAGACTTAGTGTAGATAACAGGGTGTGCTTTATATACGAAGGCAGAAGGCATTTCAAGAGAGATTGTCCTTCTTTGAGAGATACAGGGGCCATGACTAGAGGGTTTACACAGGGATATAGTACTACTAGAGACAATAGTAGAGGAACTAATAGAGATAAAGGCCGAGGTGCTAGTAATGGGGGATATAAAGCTACACATAACATTACGAGGACTTTGTCAACTCCATATTAAACTCAAGTTAAAGTTTATGAGATGATCAGGGAAGAAGCCCTAATAGCTAACGATATGATATTTGGTATAATTTCTTTACATGATGTTTTGGTTTATTTTTTTATAGACACGAAGTCTACTCATTCTTATATTACATCAGAATTTACTTTTAAAGTTCCAAGAGAGGTTAGTCCATTAGGATATGATTTGAAAGTTTACCTACCAAATAAAGAGAGTGTATTAGTGAATTGTGTGGGGAGATCAATTCCTGTGATGATTGGAAAGTTGGAGTTACATGCAAACTTGATTGTAATGGATTTGAGGGAGTTTGATGTGATATTGGGTATGGATTGGTTAACCAAACATGAAGTAGTGGTGGATTTCTATACTAAAGAGGTGGTGATTAAGTGTTTTGGGAGTACAAAGGTAGTGTTTGTACGAGATCGGAGAGTACTCTCTATTTGTGTTGTTTCTATAGTGATAGTTAGGAAATTGATTCTGGAGGAATGTGAAGCCTTTTTTGCTCATATAATAGATATGAGGGAGACAAACCCTGAGATGACGGAGATACCAGAGGCGAGAGATTTTGCAGAAGTATTTCTTAATGATTTTTCAGATTTGCCACCTTTTAAAAAGGTAGATTTTACTATTGAAATACTAACTTTGGTTGCTCCTATATCCATTACGTCCTATAGGGTGGCATTTGTGGAGTTGCAAAAGCTAAAAAAGCAATTAGAAGAGTTATTATAGAAGGTTTCATTAGGCCTGGTATTTCACTGTAGGGAGCTTTATAAAGAAGAAGGATGGAAGTATGATATTGTGTATTGATTATCAACAATTAAATCAGGTGACAGTGAAGAACAAATACCATTTACCTTGAATTGATGATTTGATAGATCAGTTAAGAGGAGCAGTAGTATTTTCAAAATTTGATTTGAGACCAGGGTATTGGCAGTTAAGGATAGTTGATTAAGATGTACCTAAAACTGCTTTTCGGACGCGTTATGGTCATTACGAGTTTCTAGTGATGCTTTTTGCTCACAAATGCTCTAGTTACCTTTATGGTGTTGATGAATAGAACTTTTTAAGAGTATCTAAATCAATTTGTGATTGTGTTCATCGATGATATATTAGTATATTCCAAAGATAAAGAGAAGCATAAAAACCAATTGAGAATAGTCTTACAAGTTCTGAAGGATAAGTAATTGTATGCTAAATTATGTAAGTGTGAGTTCTAGACTAAACAAATAGTGTTCTTGGGACATGTTATGTCCAAAGAGGGTGTGAAAGTAGATTTGGTAAGAATAGTCTTACAGATTCTGAAGGATAAGTAATTGTATGCTAAATTATGTAAGTGTGAGTTCTAAACTGAACAAATAATGTTCTTGGGACATGTTATGTCCAAAGAGGGTGTGAAAGTAGATTTGGTAAAGGTAGAGGCAATTATGGAGTAGGAGCTACTAAAGAGTATGACAGAGGTCAGAAGTTTCTTATGACTAGCTGGATATTATAAGAGATTTATAGAGGGTTTTTCTATAATAGGTAGCCCACTGACAAAATTATTGAAGAAAGGAGTTCCTTATCAGTGGACTGGTTGGCGTCAGGAGAGCTTTGGGGGATTGAAGAGGATATTGACATCTAGTCATATCTTAGTATTACAAATGAATGGAGGAGGTTTTGAAGTATATACAGATGCCTCGGGATTGGGATTGGGATTGGGATGTGTATTGATATAGAACATAAAGGTAATAGCTTATGCCTCTTGTCAATTGAGGACCCATGAGCTGAACTATCCCACCCATGATTTGAAGTTAGCCACTATAGTGCATGTTTTGAAAATTTGGAGACATTATTTTTATGGAAAAACTTTTCGAATTGTCACCCATAAAAAGAGCTTGAAGTACATACTTACTTAGAAAGAGTTGAAGTTGAGACAAAGGAGATAGATAGAATTGTTAAAAGATTATGATTGCACCGTTGACTATCACCCAGGAAAAGCGAACGTAGTGGCAGATGCTTTAAGCAGAAAGAACTCAAGTGTGTTAGCCAGTCTAGGTGGAAGTAGTGTAACACCATTATTTAAGATGAGAGCTTTAGATGTTTAAGTTCGAGATTGATAATGTAATTGGATTGATGGCTGCTTTACAGATTCGGACTGACTTTAGTGATAAAATTGGTGAAGCATAAACTCGAGATACGTACTTGTAAAGAACGTTAGAGAAGATAAAACAAGGAAAGAAACCTTATTTTTCAGTGAGACTAGATGGAATGATGGTAATATGGATTCAAGTATGTGTGCCAAATGTTGACGATATGCAAGAAGAGATACTAAAAGAGTCTCACTATGCACCTTACGCCATGCATCCTGGTACAATCAAGATGAATCGAAATCTGAGACCTCATTATTGGTGGCCAATCATGAAAAAGGATGTGACAGAGTTTGTAGCTAAATGTCTGACTTGCCAATAGGTTAAAGATGAGCATCAAGCTTCAGTGGGTAAGTTAAGACCTTTGTCGATACCATCACGAAAGTGGGAGAGAATTACCATGAATTTTGTAGTAGCCTTATCTAAAATCCGACATAGACATGATTTAGTTAGTTGAGGTCATTATGGATAGATTGACCAAGTCTGCACATTTCTTACCAATCCAGCAGATAGATTGATTAGATAAACTAGATAGATTATATGTGGATGAGATAGTAAGGTTGCATAGAGTACCTATTTCTATAGTTTCAAATTGAGATCCTCGATTTTGAGTTGGTTTTCAGATAGCGTTAGGTATTAAATTGAATTTGAGTACAACTTTTTACCCTCAGATGGATGGACAATTTGAGTGCACTATTCAGACTTTGGATGATATGATGAGAGCTTTTGTATTAAATTTTAAGGTGATTGGGATTTATATTTACCTTTGATGAAGTTTGCTTATAATAACAGTTATCACTATAGTATCGGAATGACATCTTTTGAAGCGTTGTATGGGAGATGGTGAAGAGATCTAGAGTGTTGGGATGTTGAGGGTATTAGAACATTAGAGGGACCAGAATTGATTCAAGAGACTATAGAAAAAGTTGAAGTGGTGAAGAAGTTTTTAAAAGATGCTTAGGATAGATAGAAAAGTTATACAAATCGACATAGATAGGAGATGGAGTATGAAGTAGGTGATAGGGTGTTCTTAAGAGTGTCACCTTGGAGAGTTATAGTGCAATTTGGAACGAAAGAAAAGTTAAGTCTAAGATATATTGGGTCTTATGAGATTGTTTAACATGTTGGTCCATTAGCTTATAAGTTGGCCTTACCTTCAGAGTTATTTCAAATACATGATATTTTTCATGTATTTATGTTAAGAAGGTATCGATCAAATTCGAATCATATCATACCTGAACCAGAGATTGAAGTGGCTAAATATTTGACCTATAAAGAAGAACCAATTGAAAAATTAGAAAGATAGATTAGACAATTAAGGAGAAGACAAATACCAATTGTGCGAGTTTTATGGAGTCATCATCGATTCTTGAGAGAAGTGACGTGGGAAGTGGAGGAAGATATGCAAAGTTAGTACCCTCATCTTTTTAAAGATTCAGGTATGCACCTAAATTTTAAGGACAAATTTCTTTTTTTAGGGAAAGAACTATAAAGTCCAGAAAATTAAACCCAAAACCCAAAGGCCAGGATCCGATCTAACCCGAAAACCCGACCTATCCTATACTAAAACATTAGGTTTTTTTTTTTATAGTTTTCTTCCTCCCTACTTGGAAATTTCGGCAGCAACTCTCTTCCCCCCACCCATCCCCCTTCTCCTTCACCTTCTTCATTGTTTTTCAAGATCTCATTACATCACTCCTTCAACTTTATTATGCTATTACTAGGTAAGTGTTCAACTTTAGATTTCCATTAAAAAGGGAGGAAGAGTAGGAGAAGGAGAAGAAGAAGAGAGGAGGAAGAAGGGTTAGAGAGAGAGAGAGAGAGAAGTTGGAAGAGAATAATAGAAGAGAGGAAAAGAAGAAGAAAGAAAAAAGGAAATAGAGAAGAAGAGGAAGAAGATAGGAGTGAGAGTGGAGCTTTAGGGGGGAGAGGAGAGAGGAAAAAATAAAATAAAAATAAAAATAAAAAGGGCATTCCAAAAATTTAGAAAAGTTTAGAATGAATTCGTAATTTTAGAAAATTTAGGATTTTAGTTGTAATTTTAGAGATTTTGAAGGGTTAAATAGGAAAAAAGATGTTTATTTAGAATATTTTGAAAATTTGAGTGAAGGTTAAGGATGGTTTAAGAAATTAGAAAATTTTTACAAATTTTTTATTTCATTTAGCCTAATATTTTTTTATTATTTAGGCATTGACGATAAATTTGAAGGTAATTAAGATTAATTAAAATTTGAAGTTTTCAATTTTTAGGTAAGGGAATTAATTAGAATGTATTTTATTTTGTATTTTTATATGAAATTTTGATTTTATGATTTTTGTATGAATTTTGAGAAATTGTAGTATCTTATTATATAAATTCTGTATAAATAGTGAAAGATGTGAATTGTGTGAAAGACAATATTTAAATATGTTCTAATTTAGGAAATTTTTAGTAAAAATAAATATATTATGTATATTGTGTGAATTTAAGGAAATATAATTCCTTTTCGTATGCGTTTTGTGAAACTTCTAATAAATGTGATTGTTCGTAAACCGCAAGTGCACGGTTGTCGAAGTGAGTAATAAATCAGTAAGAACCAAGTCATGTCCATAAGAATTATGAGAAAGCTCAAATCTATGCTAGCTAACGTTGTTTGGAAAAGAAACAATAAAGATAAAAAAATTGGAAATTAAAAGAAATAAAAAAGTAATATTAAAAACTCAAAAGAAATTCTAAACAATTACCCAACTCAAATTAATCAAAAGAACTACAGATGCAACTTATCTTATTCAAAAATTAATTCAAAAAATTAAATTCAATGTGGAATGACTTTCTCCTAGGGAATGATATTATTGCTAACTTTAATATTGATTTAGCTATCCTCCAAAATTAAAAATCTTATCCTTATATGTGAATTTTAAGAATAATTAATCCCCTTCTCCCAAAAATGAATTAATCTATCCACTTTAGAAATCATTTAGTAATCCCTTACTAAAGTTCTTCCTAAAATTTCTTAAGTCCAAACTCAAACCTTCTATTTTCATTTTCTAAGTTTCTTGGGTTTCCCAACTCATCAAAGAATCTTAGCCGAATTTCCTTCAATCTTCTAGTAAAACTCTCTTTTTCCAAAGATGAATTTATACCAAGTAAATTTCCAATGATCCAAGGAAGTCCAAATATACACAAGGAAAATCAATAAGTATATAAACATTCAATCATATATTTCAGCAAAATTTAATATTAAAGCATCACAAAAATATCAAATTCCTAAGAGAAATTTAGATTCTAGCCACAAATTATCATGTCAAACAATTCATAAGCATAAACCATAGAGAAATTCATTAAAAATTCAAAATGAGATAGGGAAAACACTCCAAAAAAAATATTAGAGTTTATGTCACCGTTCGAATTCTCAAAAAGGAATTTCTGCGTATCTCCTTTCTTTGTCTCCACCAAAAACTCCAGGTCTTTTCTATGTGAGTCTTCAATTTCTGTCACTGTTTCTGTTTGTTTTCTGCATCTTGCTTTTTGTCTTTTTCCCTTTGGTGAGCAGCTGCCTAATTTGCGATCTATTTCTTCCAAATCTCTGTCTCTGCCTCTGCGTTCGAAGCTATCTCCCTCTGCGTTTCTGCTTCTTCCCTCCTTCGCTTAGGGGTGTCCGACTCTGCTCATTTTGTGTCACCTATTCTCTCCAAAAAAAACCCCTAGTTTTGTGTATGTAGACTCTGTTAATTCATTTTTGCTGGGTCTGCTGCTGTTAGGGAGGCTGGGTCCAGGTCCAGTGGCAAGCTCTCCTGCCCAGCAGTATCAGTCTTGGACTTCGTCAGTCTCACCAAGCCCAGTGACAAGCTCTCTCGCGTAGCCGCATGAAGCTTGGTCCATTGGCCATTGTGTGGACTCTCTAGTGCTAAGAGAAGAGAATCTCGCCTGTAGGAAGATTAACGAGTTGCCTCCAGCAGCAAGGAGGTTAATTCAATGGGAAATTAATGCCTCGGTTTACGTGACATTCAATGTTTTGCAAGCCATTTACTTAATTATTTTTGCTTCTTCATTCTTCATTCTTTAATCCTCTTTCATGCTTCTTTTTTTTCTTTTTTTTCTTCTAACTTTAAATTTAATTTTAATAAATCCTATACAAAAAATAAATACACTAATAAAATTTAATTCTAACATAATATTAATAATTAAATAATAATAACACAAAATATAAATAAAAACACTTAAATAATTAAAACTCACTCCAAATTAATACTAAACACAAACAAAACAATAATTAAAATTATACTAAACAAAAAAACACAAAATAAATCTTAAAAGACAATAATAACAACCTATTATGCAAGAAACAAATGCAAAACACTTAGAAAAACACATATAAAAATACAATTATCAAGACAGTGTTACAACATAAGATTATTCTATATTCATTTATAGAGGATGGGTTAGGGACTTTTAAAACAAGAGTAATATAAGTTTAATTTTTCTATATTAGAAGATATTTGTTGAAGAAGAATTCCTTTATAGTATTGATGCTCATGGCTCTTGTTTCATTTTAAACGGCTTGAAAAACATCTTCCATTAAATCTTTATAGTCGAAAAGATTTATCTAGATGCAGATCAACTTTAGTTTGTCTTTTGATGTGTGTGATACATGCGTAAGTGTATATTAGAATTATCCAAGAACCATAATAACCGAATCACAACATACAACTAGGCAAGTGTACTTGTCATAGTTCAATATAGCTAATGTGAGTCGAAGGTTGAATCCATAAGGACTAGTATTACTATTGAGTTTCTATCTAAATTATCTAGCTTAATAAGATTTAAAGAGATTGATTTGTTTAATAATGAAAATTTAACGAATAGATATAAGTGATTCTTTGGATTTCTACTTTATTTAGAAGTTGAGCTTATAAAAAAACTTCACATGGTTCCTAAGAACATTGACTTCTTGATTTTTTATAATAAAGTCTATAAGTTTTTTTAGGAGTCAAATTGATAGATTTTTCATGTTTAATTTGTTGAATTATGATCCCTATTTAAGTGCTTAATTGTTAAATTTAAGTATTATTATATTTAATTTGTAGGATGGAGCTTGATAATGAAAATTTAAGCAAAAAAAATGAAGATTACCTCTCATTTCTATCGATTAACGGCTCTCTAGTATGGTCACACTAATGAAAGAACAAGGGGCCGTTAATGGGTGCTGTATTCGATCATTAACTTCATCTTCACAGGGTGTCATTGATAGTAGCAGTCAACAATTTTAGCTTCAAATCTCCAAGATGTCAGCTTTAGCATGTTCCTAATTAATTCTCCTATCTTCTATCACATGTGGGAGGTAGTAGCAACTACAAAAAAAAAAAAAAAAACACAGAAGACATGTGAATTAGAGGGAGAGAATAGATCTGCCCAAAAGAGAGAGAGCATTCTTCTTTCACCATAGTCTTCTTCTTAGTTCTAAAGCTTCAAAAACTTTGTTTTTCGTATTTTTATGTTGTTTTTGGATTTCTAAACATCTAAGCTTTGTTTATAAACATATTTCTGAGTTTATAATTTCAGAAGAATTTTCTGATTTTCTTTGAATTTTCTAACCTATTATGATGTGTTTGTTAAACAGTTTTGATTCAATGGCACCCCCAAGGAAATGATTAGCCTATGGTCCTTCCTAATTCACAAGTGAGGATAACTTCAGTTGGTACCAGGCACATCAATGCAATTAATTTATTGAGGAACAGTCGATTCATCCAAACATTGAGGCTCAATTCGACCTTTCTACTGCATTTAGGAGCATTGGATTGGAGATGGTAGTGACCTTTTCAAGTCCTTTCTATCCTAACTTGGTTTGCAAGTTTTACATGAATATCGATGATAAGGCAAATTCAGAGACGATCAAGGTTCGATCATCGGTACAAGGTATTCCTATTCTATTAACTCGTGCCTCTATTTTGACTTTACTAGGAGTACTTGATAAGGGTGATGTCTATATAAAGACTAAGAACCCATTGCATGGTGATTCGGTTTACACGGATCCATCTTTTTCTGTACCTACTATGAGTAAGGCTTTGGCATTGACTAGGAACAGCAAGTGTTTTACCACTACTAATTTAGGTGTCTGAAGTGAATTATTGTTGTCCTCCTTAGTTCTAATGCTTACCCTCAAACTAGTGGATTGAATGAGATGAGGGTGGATGATATTTATTTGCTGCATAAGATTTTGTTTGGATTAGGATCTATTCGTAGCATACCATTATCAAGACTTATCATTCTTGGTATGCAGGATGTGGTCAACCTTAAGAGGCCAACCAAGAATTTTAGTCTTCGTTGCTTATTGAAGAGGATCTTTATGGATACTAGAGTTCCTTTGGATTCAGAGGAGGTTTTGATGCGTCTCCTAAGGTTATAATCAATGTAGCCCTGTTAAAGCAATGGGGTTTTTTTTTTGCCGAGAGCAATGGATCAAGAAAGGTACGGAAGACCCTCTTGCACCTGCGGTCGGACCTGAGGAAGAGATGGTTTAACATGATCTGACTTTACTCAGAGTGTTCCTCGACCGGGACATGTTTCACCTGCTACTGCCCTACCTTCATCATCGGATGATCCTCATATTGCAATAATGCAATATATGATTAATACGGAGGATCGTCTCAGTTCTGAGCTTTATTATTTCCGTACCGCCTTGTGTTTCGAGCTTTCTGCTTTTCAAGGGGTAATTGATTCACACGTCAATAGCCTTTAGCATCAACTGGATGACTTGACTACACACATACGTAGTCTTGAGAATTATCAGTGATTACGGGATGCTGATGACCCTTATACTTAGTTCTTTTGGTTCTTCATTTTGTTGTTTCAGTTGTTCAGTTTCCTATTATAAGTTTCCCTTTCGTAGTATAGGTTTGTTTTGTCAGATCTATTGCTACTTTAGGTTTATGTGAGCTCCTTTATCTATTGATTCCATATTTATATGAGTGGAGCTCCTTTTGTCTATTTTTCTGAGTTTTTTGCATTTTGATTTCAGTTCATGCACATACGTTCCATTACACCATCAGATCTTCACGTATATATTACACGACTATATTTCTTTCCCTACTCTCATACATTATGCTTTTCATTTTCTATTTTAAACATTGAGGACAATTTTTAATTTAAGTGTAGGGGAGGGATATCATATATTGATATCTATTTATACACTTGAGTTTTGTTTTTGTTCCTTAATAACTTGATTCATCATCAATCTCATCATAGTCCATAAATTGTGGAAAAATATATTTTGATTTTGATCCTTTTTATTGCTTTAGCTTTCATGTGAATTCAATTATTTTGGCAATTTGAAATGTTATCTAATTAATTTTTACTATTAATGACTAAATGCCTCTAATTCATTTCATAATTTGGAGGGCAGATACCTAATGATTAGAATGATATTCCACATAAAAAATGCAATTCTCTGAGTAATTTTGTAACGTCTTTTAAGACATTATCCTCATTCAAAGAAAAAGAATCGGAAATAACCTCAAAAAGAAAAAAATAATTACTTAATTAGTTAATAAGTAAGCAGAACCACTCCTCTTATTTCGAATCTTATGTATGTGTATATAAAAAAACAACAAAAAGAAAAGAAGAGAAAAAGAAAAAGGAGAAAGAAAAGAAAAATAATAAGTATATATATTTATATGAGATTTGAAATTATAAGTGGGACAAAATAGTCAGTTGAGTTACTGTGACACAGTTGAGTAAATGAGACTTGTTAACGACAAAATGTTCACCTTCGCGTAAAAAGAATGAAGTGACCTCTCAATTATTATGCTTATGAATTTAATTAATTACGTGATTAATTCATTTTTTTAATTTTTGTTTTAAAGGATGTGAAAATGTCGAAAAGATGATGCATTCAACTTGGTCATTTGTCTCTTACATATGTAATTGATTTTTAAATTTAGGTTGAAACTTGAAAAAGAATAAATTGAATTAAATGCATTTTCGATTTGGTATAATTGATTAATCTTATAACATTGCCATACGTCAAAATTTTTGAAGGATCAAGAAAACATTTTCAATAATTACGGTATCAATTTTGAATTGATTTTTCCTATATTTATATCCTATTGTGAACTTGATGATGAGTTGATTTGCTTGAGGACAAGCAAATGCTTAAGTGTGGGGGGGTTGTTAGAAGTCAAATTGATAGAGTTTTCATGGTTATTTTGTTAAATTATGGCCCCTATTTCAGTGCTTAATTGTTAAATTTAAGTGTTATTATGTTTATTTTGTAGGATGGAGCTTGATGATGAAAATTGGAGCAAAATTTGAAGATTAACTCTCATTTCTATCCATTAATGACCTATTAATGGGCGATTCATTTGATCATTAACCTCACCTTCACAAATAGTCGTTGATTAGTTGTAAGGTGTCGTTGATAGCATCAGTCAAAAATTTTAGCTCCAAATCTCCAAGATATCGGTTTTAGCGTGTTCGTAATTAATTCTCTTATCTTCTAGCACATGTGGGAGGTAATAGAAACTACAAAAACAAATCAAAACACACAAGACGCATGAATTAGAGGGAGAGAACATATATGCCCAAAAGAGAGAGAGAATTCTTCTCTCACCATAGTCTTCTTCTTAGTTTTAAAGCTCCAAAAACTTTGTTCTTCAAATTTTTATGTTGTTTCTAGATTTCTAAACATCTAAACTTGGTGTATAAACATAGTTTTAAATTTATAGCTCACATTCAAGGGGTTTCTAACTCAGATTACTCATTGTTAGCACTTATTTTCGGGTTAATCAAAGTATTTCTTCTAAAGATAATAACCTTGTATGTTCTCCGATTTTTCTGTAAGTTTGATTCAAATCAAATGCTATATTGCATTCCAGATCAAATTGGGAACTATAAGACACATCCAGAAGTTCAACAAACCTATTTTACACACTCTAAACTTATTATTTCAGCCTATATTTATAGATCCATCAAGATGTGTTGCATAAGCTGTATATTTTATATGTTTTGGTCAATATATGTGGATAAATCATTTTAACTGCTAAGGATTGATGTTTATATGATTTAAGAGAGCTTAAAGGCATGTTAAAGGTTATGTATTTTGTTTATTGAAGGTTTAAATGAACTAATTTTGGGCTGGCCACTAAAGATTAGTTTTTAAGACAAGTTAAGCATGAGAAATCATCTTAAATTATTAGAAAAATCAATAAGAAACACGAATTAATCCTTGCATGACCAAACCTGAATTTTTTTTGTGAAAGTTAGAGATCTAAGATTAATTTTTCAGAACTCACTTTCTTGAAATTAAAGACCATTAACTTTATTTAAAGCATAACCAAACTTTAGACAAGATTAAATGGAGAAAAAGCAAAATCTTAACCATAGCTTTGCTTTGATTTTGTGAAGGACTTTAATCTTACCTTAAATGTATTTAAAGCTCAATTAAATCATCAATTATCTAATCCTTAGCTAATTTACACATTTGGCAATATTCAAAATTTTTCAAAAGTAATTAAAAATCATTTTTGAAGTGTTTAAGCTAAGTTAGTATAGTTTTAGCAATTTTCGAATTTTAATCAAAATTTTCAAGATTTTTCCTAAATAATTGTAATATAACTGATGTAGTAATTAAGCAATTCTTTTCCCCATGGGATCAACATTCGGAGTCTGAAATTTACTCCATTATATTACTTTTTCAATAGATGTGCTTGCCTTTATTGCAATTGTTTTCAAAGTAAAATCATTCGAAAATCATTCAAAGTTTTAAAGTCACCTAACCAATGCAATAGATTTCCAGCAAGAAGATTTTAACATTGCTAGAGTGTTTCAAAAGCTTTTTCCTTCTCATTAAGTAATGAATTATAGTAAGAGTTATGTATACTAATCAATTCCTATTTGATTGCTTTAAGCTTCTGGACACAACTGTAGGTTTCCAAGCCTAAAATATTGTTGTTCAAACCCTTCATAAGAACCTTTGGAAATTTTGGATGGGAAAGGTAGGAATTGAAGAAATTAAAAGGAGTATACCTTTTTCTATTTAGGAGCTTAAATTTCACTTACAAAGGTGAATACTTAGAAGATTGGGGATTACTAAACTCGACAATACTTTAGGGGAATGCAGCTGGCCATGCATCGTTGAATATAAATCTTTCAAGTTTTTTTTGTGTGGAAATTATTGTCCTATTATTTATATAACAAATTGAAGAGAGAATAATAGTATCCTAAATCAACAAGAACACAATTCTTAGTGGAATTAATCAGTTCTTCAAACTTTTGAAGTTTTTAGCTTGTTGGATTCCTTAAGTTGAAAGTTTCTAAAGAGATTAAGGTATAACTAAAGTCCGTTATCATTTTCAGTGGTCCTTTAGTCCATTTAGCAATTTTTGTCAAGAAAGAGATTGTGTGCATACTAGTGATATTGAATTGGATTTTGTAGATACTCAACCCTAATTGACCAATATCTTCATTAGACCCATGAGTTAGGATAGGTTTTACATTATTAGAAGATAATTATGCATGATTAATGGTGCATGTTTTTATTCTTTTATTCTTTTATTCTTTGGCACGCTTTTCCCCTTTGTTTTTTGTTTTCATGTTTTTTATTCACACTTTTTTATGATGTTACAAAGGGGGAGAGATATGGGTGATATTGTTTTTATGATTAAAAGGGAGTCAAATTTTTTGGCTATTTTTGAAGCTAATGTGGTTATAATGCATAGTGATAAGTGTGTTTTTAGCTATTATTTCTAGGTTGTTTTTAAGTGTTTTAAGTGTTTCTTTGTATGTTTTAGCTTTATTTTATTTCATCTTTTGCATCTTTGCATGATCTTTGAAGTGTTTAAGTGTTTCTTTATTTTGTT
>JAOXYD010004975.1:0-15476 GCA_028565735.1 Pinacopodium congolense | reverse complement strand
CTAGGGGGAGGCTCCTTTTTCCTTTTTTTTCAAGCAGCCAACTTCATTCTTTCATTAATCCATCAAGGTTTTGATAATTAAGGGTTAGAGGCAAGGAGATCAATTAGGGAAGAGCTTCAAGGCAATTAAAGGAACTTGGATTGTTAGATTAAGAATAAAAAGTACTAGAGAAGAAGTTACTATATCACGAGCCTTTTTTGTTTCAACTTTGGTTTCTGTTAGTTTTATTTCAGTGTTTTTTTAAACTCATTAGTTTGTGTTGTTTAGTTAACAATATTTATAGCTTAGTTTTATATGGAAATGTCAATTTATGTTTAATTTAATACAATTGTTAAAGAAGCAAATTATCTATGGTTACATGTTATAGAATAATATTTTGCAGTGTAGGTGATTGAATTGAATTCATAAACTATCTTAATACAATAATGATTTGGAATTGTTCTTACTAAACACTAATTCTTTTGGATCATCATTGTTTTTAAATTCCTTAGGTCAATCCCATTGATTGGTGATTTTTAATTAAGTTTGTTTGTTTTTATATTTGAATTAAATTCAATTATTTGTAAAGTTAAATAATAAATTAACATTTCTAAAAGTAATTGTTAATAATTCCTCTTAGGACCAATACTCAGTTCACCATCATATTATAGTAAAAAATAGATGCACTTGCCTGGAGTTGTATAATAGTATAAAAGTGATTACTTTAAAATTAGAACTTAGAACACATGTAATCAAAGAGCAACCTTACAATTTCAATTTCAACAAGCCCATAACCAAAATGCACTCAAATATATCCCATTTTAACCACCAAAATGTTTGAAAAGAGTCTCACGACAAAACTCAATACGAATGTACGAAAATCAGCACAAAGACACTCAAAATACTCAATTTGTTCATCATAATGCTCTTTGATTCACTTCAATATACTTGGATGCCTTACACATGTCACAATACATCTATTTATAGGTAAACATTCACCAAATAATCCTTTATTATCATTACTATTAATCATAAAATTTTCTATTGGAAACTAGTTTTTGCAGCTAATTACGTGATGCACTAGTTAACCATAACGACCTAATAGTTAACCAGTCTATATTACTAATAGACCAGTTTAGCGTAATAACATTGTTTATCCCATCATTTAACGTATCGTTCAGTCTTTTGAAAAAATTGCAAAAATAGTTAAAGACATCATGCATTAGTCAACCAATCCACCTTTTACTGATTGACCAGTCCATGTAGAAACACATACTAGTTAGCTTCTCACCTTAGCACTAGTCGACCAATCTCTCTAAATACTAGTTTTTAACACTTCTTAACATATCCAAACACTACTTATCAACAAATCATAAATCACACACATTTTAAACAAGTTCCACAAAAGATTTTAATGCATTAAAAGGATAATTTTAAATTTGTTCAAAAATTTCCTCTTGATTTGACAACCTATATGCAAAGTACCTAAGTATGGATGTATATGTATGAGTTGAGCCTTTAAACACTTAGAGATGATTAGATAATACTTGAAACAAAAATTAAAAACATTAACCTGGTTAAAAATTCATTAATTTAACACTTGAGCATTTATTCAAAACTTTGTTTTTCATTTATCGTCACTTTAGCTCCAAAGGCTTCAATTTATATCTTTACTTCCCTTCCGCATTCCTATCTTTTTAGTACATAAAAATAATTAAAAAATTAGTAAAAAATATTTTTTTCATCATAAAAACATAGATGGAATCTATTTTAGTTCAACAATCTCCCCCCCCCCCCTTTTTTTTGAAGATAACATAATTATATGATATTAGATAAATATACACTATAAATCACATGCTTAAAAAGTCATAATGCTCCCTTTTAATCAAATATCACTCAACTTTTATCTCCCTTTTAAATGAACTAAAAAAACATCACAAGATCAAATATCATATACTTAAAAACACTAAAGACATCAGAAGTAAGACTCCTCATAAATTCCTACATCATATAATGAATAAAATCACCAAAACAAAGCTCCTTCTAAATAAAGGCAACTAATATCACATAATTTCTCTCCCTTTTAGAATCATTAAAAAAATATATGCATGAAAGCATAAACAAGTAAATTTAACAATATTTTCAATTTGCCTTTTATAAGAGATCTATACACAAAGATAAAGGGAGACAACATAAATTGAGAACTCTAATGGGATAAGTCAATATCATATAAAAGATGTCAAATGTACCATACAAGATCCAAAAAGTCACTAATAACGTCCAAAATAGATTAAAATATCAACATAAAAAATCATATCTATCATCGTAAAGCTCTCCTTATATAAAGATAACAAAGTCAATAAATTCTCCCCCAAAATAGTCAACTAGCTAGAGGTGGCAAGTGTGAGTGCAAGTTGTAAAGCAGTTAAAACATCTTTATGAGGTGATGCAATTTGATGTCTCGAAATAAATCAAGCTCACCTCAGAATAGAGTGACTTGGGACTGGATATCAGCTAGAGATGTTAGATCTGGAGGCATTAAAGTAGGATCGAGAAGAGGTTAAGAAAATATAGCCTCATCATCAATAGATAAAGTTATAATGTGACTCCAAATAGGGTCGTCATCACCGCCACCATAATGAGTAAGAAAAGGAATAGATTGTTACCAGTTCTAATAGGGATGAGTGATTTAATCATTAACCACTTGATACCTATTTGACTTAAAGAGGATTGATCAAAGAAAGATTGAAAGTCAAATTCATCTTTTATGAGTTTAACATGGAAGCATTAGAAGACAAGGCCAAGAATGAGAGAATATAAGGCATTTTGTTTTTTTTTTCTCTTTTAGAATTTAAAAAATGAATCATATTATTGAAAATAAAATTACCAAGATATGTTTTCTCATCTATCATCAAAGTGGAAAGAAACTAAAAATCATCCAAGCCTAAATATGTGAAGTGGCCACTTGAAGAAAAAAAGTTGTATTTGATAAAAAAAAAAAAGATGATGAAAGCTTATAGGAATGAGTTTGGTTGAGTGTTTAGATGTTATTTCATTTAAATTCATTCATATTTTTTATACAAAAATACTCAATTTGAGTTGTATTATACTTAATGACAGGTTTATTATCTTAGCACAAGATATTATTCAAAACATAAAGTTTGGAAAAGGAATGAGCAAAAAGCCAAATTATGGATTAAGAAAAGAGTAATTCACATATGATTTGCTCTTTTGAAATGGCAATTGGAAACACTTGATGCTCTTGTAAAATGGAACCCAATCAAATGTTTAAAGAAAAAGCATAACACATGATTAAATGGAGAAGAGGAGAATAAGCTTTCCTTCAGTAGCAACACGTTTTAATTGGAGATTAAAAGAAAGCAACTAGACCAAAGCTTTTAAAAAAGCTTTAAAAGGGAGCAACTCCCCTTGTTTGAGATGAAACCATTTATAAGTGAAAAAGAAAGCTTAGTAAAAAGCTTGGACACCAGCATTTTGAGCTGCATTTTAACAAGAGAAGACCAGCATTTTGAGGAGCTCTTCCTTGGAGACGGTAGCGTTTCATCAAATAGGAGAGGAGAAAAGGCTTAATGAAGTGTAAAGATTTTACAAGAAAAAAAGAGAAGCTTTCCAAGAAAAGTGGAGCTAAGCACGTAGCCCTAAGAGATGAATAAAAGAGACAACAAAACATAAAAAGAAAAGGGCTTGGCAAAAGAGTATAGGCGGCATTTGTCTTATTTCAACTCTTGGAAATCAAGCATTTTTACAAGCAAGGAGTTGACAACTTCATCTTTGGGGGAGTTGACGGCTAGAGAATTGTTATTAGAGAGCTTAGACTCTTTTCTTGGTGGGCATGGCTGGAAGCTTTCTTAAGCAAGGAGAGTTGATGGCTTCATCTTTCCTAGGCAAGAGTATATGACACCAACACTTTCAAGGGCCATTTCTTGGGTTCTTGTTTTTCTTTTGGCATTGTTCTTTCACTCCTTTGTTTTATTCATTTTTTTTGTATTGCCTTTAGTTCATTGTTTTCCTTTCTGAACATTTCTTGTTCCTATGTCTGAATGGTTTGATTTTCAATTCGATAAATTAATGTTTTCTTAGGTAATAATAATGTTTTATTTTTCATAATATTAAGTTTGCATTTAAAATATTCATATTTAAATTTCTTGACATTGTATGGAGTTAATGACTATATATATATATATGAATGGTGATTTATTTTCAAATTTTCAGCCTATATTTTACTTGTTTACGTTTTAATTTTTATATTTTTAGGTTTATTTTGATTAAATATTAAGTTGTGTGAAGTGTTATTTAATGGATTTTCATTTTTTCTTAATGTATTTTGTCAATCTATGCTTGATAGTTATGATTTATGCATGTTTTTAGGTTATCAATTAATGTTTTTTCAACGTTTAGGTGCTAGAATTTTTGTTTAAAATATTAATTTGAGTTTTGTTAAATTAGGTTTTAGCTAATTAATTAATAGAACACTTAACTTAATTTTATGTTAGTTTAAGTGTTGAATTGTATTTTCCCTTTGTTGTTATTAATTTTTCAGCCTTAGTTTTATTTTAATTAAGTATGAATTGTGCTTGTTTAATCTTTTTTTAGTTGATTTAAATATGTGTCTTTAAAGCCTTAAGGGCTTGAAGGTATAGGATGGATGATAGGGTAATCATTTGTGAGAATGTGATTGAGTTTGAATTAATTTGGTGCTTATAGGTTTGGTTGGTTTGGGACTTTGGTTAAATGACATAGATTAGGAGTTGCTTATAGGCTTGATTACCCTTTAGGTAATTTCATAATTTAGATGCTAGGATTGAGTAAAGGATACGTAATTATTCTTGATGATTTCCTAAAAGTAGCAATAGGTTAGTTGGTTTTATTATGATACTTAACCAACTAGTCTAAGGTTCCATACCTTTAAGTTACACTTTCTGAGTTTACGAGTTAATGGTGTAAGTTAGTCATTCCTTAGTACCTAATGCATCTTCACTATTAAATCTAGAGAGTTTGTTCTAGGTTATTGTAAAGATAGGGGCATTTCTAGAGCTTGTTAGATTTACCTAAGTTAGAGGAATTGAGGGTTTGAGAGATTGTTCAAACTTATAGGCTAGCACCTTGGCTAGAGCACCTTTTATCTAAATTCAAGGATTAATAATCCTAGAATCTCAATAATACCTTCGATCCATTTCTTTATTATTGTTAGTAGTCCCTTTTCGTGCTTTATTTTATGTTTGTCTTTTAATTGCCTTAGTTTCATTTTAGCTTAGTTTAACTTTCATCATATTCAAGGGTTCTTGTTTTCTTTTTCTTTGCAACGTTTGGAATAGAATTAAAATTCTAACTCTTTGTAATTTGACCCTAACTTGCCATCTACTACATTGTGAGTTCTAGTTAGGTATTATTATTTAGTAGCTTATAACGAACTCATCAAATTTTTGGTGCCATTTCCGGGGAGCTGATAGGTGTTATTTCTTGTTTTTGCTGATTTTTGTCGCTCTTCCATTAGTTTTGCATTACCCAAAGTTCCTCCAAACATATTTGTTTGTAGAAATTTGCTAAGGAAAATAGGAGTTTATTACTTTCTACACATAACTCTTTCTCTTTTCTTTTATTGTAAGTCACACCAGATTTCGTCAGAGAGAGAGAAGAAGGCAAACACATCTTCTTGAGAGTAGCAGTTCCTTATCTTTTTAAAAGAAGGTTGACGAAGGTTCAAAAAATTCTAAAAAGGAAAAAGAACTAGAAGTGATCATGGAACCTCGTCATCACACTTTAAAGGAGCTTACAGCTCCTACTTTTAACCCTAACTTGTTTTATGTTAATTATCTAGATGATAAGTAGGAGGTTGAAATTAAACCTAGACTAATACGTGCATTGCCTACTTTTATAGGTTTTCACGACACTTGCTTATTAGGATAGGGTTACATCACCGATCCTAATAAGTTCCTTAAGGAGTTCCACATCACATGTTCAGGTATGAAACCAACGGGAGTTACAGTGGAGCAACTTAAGCTCAAGGTATTTCCTTTTGCCCTAGCAGATGCAGCTAAGGAGTGGCTTTATGACTTACCTACCAGCTTGGTTAGCACATGCGAGCAGATGTGGCAGGCATTTATGGAGAACTACTTTCCTACTTCGAGAGCCACCACCATAAGAAAGGAGATATATGGTATCAGGTAGGATAAATGAGAATCATTGCATGAGTATTGAGAGTGCTTCAAGAAGCTATGTAACAGCTGTCAAAACCATCAAATAAGTGAGCAGTTATTAATTCAATATTTCTATGAAGGTTTACTTCCTTTGGACAGGAATGCGAGTGGTGGATCCTTGTTGGTTAGGATGCTAGGAACTTGATAGCAAAAATGATAGTAAATTCTCAGTATTGGAGAAATAGCAATAATGTCACCTTTTCGGTGAAGCAGGATAAGGAAGTCTCTATTTCTAAGTTAGAGGAGTAAGTCACAAATTTGACTTCATTAGTACAAGAAATGATAAGCAAGGGGCCTACCAAGGTATATGGTATTTGTGCACTAGCTGATCACCCTATAGATGCTTTTCCTTCTTTACAGGATGAATATCATGTCAACTCAGTTAGAGGGTTCCAATGACAAAAATGAAGGTATGACCATTTTATCCCCATCTATAACCTGGGGTGGAAGGATCATCTTAATTTCTATTATGGCAACACACAACAAGGAAGCAACTCCAATGTTCACCTACCCACTTATCAACAGCAATAATAAGGATTTCACGCGCTACTAAGTTTCCATCAGAATCAACCACAATTTTAACCAAGACCACTGCCTCCCCAACCGCCAAATCCATAAGAAACTGAAGATATATCTTTAGAGGAAATTTTTAGGAGCTTAACAACTAACATTCTTCAATTGCAACAGGAAGCAAGGAGTGGTTTAAAGAATTTTAAAAACCAGGTAAGTTAGCTAGCTGATGCCGTGGGAAAGTTATAGGCCAAAGTTCAATAAGGTTGCCTAATCAGCCTAAGAGGAACCCAAGGGGGGATGTTTGCGCCATAACTCTAAGAAATGGTAAGGAAGTAGAAGAGTCATTAAAGCGAAAGAAGAAGTAAGTAGAAGAAGAGGAAACTGAACTTGTAAAGAGAAAGGAGAAAAACCCTCCCCAGGTACGTTCCTCATAGCTTATTATAACTAATCCACTCCCCGTTCCATTTCCTTGCAAGCTATCCAAGACCAAGTAAGAGGAGAAAGAGAAAGAGATATTGGAGATCTTTTGCAAAGTGCAAGTGAATATACCTTTTCTAGAAGCCATCAAAAAAATTCTGTTATACACTAAATTTTTGAAGGAGTTATGTATAAACAAGTGAAAACTGAAGGGAGATGAGAAGAATAGTATAGGGGCAAACGTATCAGTAGTTTTAAAGTAGCAGCTACCCCCTAAGTGAAAGGATCTAGATACTTTTACCATCTCTTGTACAATTGGTAACATGAGGTTTGAAAAATGCATGATAGACTTAGGAGGGTTGGTGAACATCATGCCATTATTTATTTTTACTTCTCTTAAGTCGGATTCTTTAAAAGCTACTCGTGTTATCCTTCTATTAGCCGATAGTTTTAATATTTACCCTAATAGGTCTTTGAGAATGTCTTGGTGTAGGTTCAGGATCTTTTGTTCTGTGCAGATTTCTATTTTGTCAATATAAAGGTTATAGAGTCTCCCATTTTGTTAGAAAGGTCATTTCTAAAGATATCCCGCATAATGATTGGTGTTAATAAGGAGGAGTGGACAATGGAGAGCATTGGACAAGTTATTAAATTCAACATCTCTGAGGATAAGTGACATCAAGTTGATTGCGAGTCAACTATAAAGGTGGATGAAATTGGATCCTTCACTCGTTTATTCCATTCACATGTGGCATTAGAGGTTCCTTTTGATGCGGGCTGAACAAATAAGGGTCAAGCTTATGACATTAAAAAAGTGTTTGTTAGGAGGCACCCTAACCGCATCCTTTTATTTGCATGTTTTTCTTCCTTTTGTACATAGGTTTTAGTTTATCCGTTTTACGTATTTTACCTATTTTCTTTGGTTTGTTTTGTGTAGGAAGGAAAAAAGGAAAGCTCAAATTTTTGCTGTCAAGCTCCATATGCCTTCTTCGATCCTGAGGAGTACTTATGTTCCTATCTCTTTTACATGTGCTTTTATTATTTTTGGACATTAAGGACAATGTCCATTATAAGTGTGGGGGTGGGGTCTATATGAATTTGTTTTGAGAATTTTTACACTATGCACTTAAACTAATGTGATGACGTTGAATCATGAAATTCTATCATAATAATTAGAATGAGACTGAGTTGTATACTTGAATTTGGATTAGGTTGCTTGAGTAGAAAGTGAATCGTGTTTATTGATTAAAGTAGATGGCTGTATAAAATTAGTCAAAATTTTGATACTTTAAAGATTAGGTAATGTATAAAACTATGATGGAATATCATATATAAAATTCAGTGAGGCATTGAACTTACATGACTACATTCTAGACATTTCATTTTCTTGTTATGTGTACATTCTAGACATTTCATTTTCTTGTTATGTGTGATATTCTCCTAGGAAGATTACCTTTAGAACTTGTATTGAACCAGTTTGAAACTACGAGATGCATGTTATATGGAAAGAATTAAAGCTTTCCTTATTTTAACCATTTGACTTAAACGACTCACCTTATTCATTATCCCTTACAACCCCTTTTGAGCCTTTACCCTTTTTGTTTGGAAATTAAACAACTTAAAACCCAAAACCATAAACAACTTAAAAACTAAAACCATATTAGCCTTACTCGATTACAACTATAATGAAGTACTAAGCGAGCATTTGGTCTATAGTTTGGGACTTTTGAACTTACTTGTTATTTTGAGATGATTCGAGATGGTTTTTTACTTATTCGAGATGGTTTTTTACTTATGTTTTTATATATAATGGCTCCTATTGTCTTTTTGTTTTTGAAGTGTCATGAAAATGAAAAGAAGAAAAATATGCTACTATTGTCTTTTTGTTTTTTGGAGTGTCATGCAAATGAAAAGAAGAAAAAGAAAAAAAAAGAAAAAAAAGAAGGAAAAAAAGAAGAAAGAATCAAATAAAGAAGCAGTAGTAAGTAACGAGTAGTCCATTTTATTCATATGCATATCTCGAAATTCATATTTAGTTGTCCCTCTATATTTGGTACTTTGTGAATATTTATGAGAAACTCCTCAACTGTTATACCTTACCTAAACCCAAAACCCATTACAACCCTGAATCAAAGTCCTTTTGATACATAGTATCATGTAATCTAGGTAGAAGAGAATTGGTGTATTTACAAACTTATGATAGTGTAGTCTTTTAATGGGAACTTGGAGTAAAACATCAAACCCTAAAAACAGTGGAGATAAATGAGTGGATATCGTGAAGAAAATCTATCTTGGTTTTATGCTTACCTTTGATCAATGGTATCTTCATTTGACTTTATTTATGTGTACTAATGAAAACCAATCATGATATGTGTAGTATGTTAATACTTGAGTTTGTCGAAGTTTGAAAGATTGCATGCACTTGAGTTTCTTTAAAAATGAATTGATATAGTATTTTGATTGCATTTGAGTTGCTGGAGGACAAGCAATAGTTTAAATGTGGGGAATTTTGTTAGGAATGAATTTGGTTAAGCTTTTAGATGTTATTTCATTTGAATTCATTCTTATTTTTCATATAAAAGTAATCAACTTGTGTTATATTATGCTTAATGACGGGTTTATTATCTTAACACAAGATATGGATCAAAACATAAAGTTTGGAAAAGAAATAGCAAAAAGCCAAATTATGGATTAAAAAAAGAGTAAGTCACAAGTGGTTTGCTCTTTTGAAATGGCAATTAGCAACACTTGATGCTCTTGTAAAATGGCATCCAATCAAATGTTTAAAGAAGGAACATGACACATGATTAAATGGAGAAGAGGATAACAATCTTTCCTTCAGTAGCAACACATTTTAATTAGAGATTTAAAAAGAAAGCAACTGGACCAAAGCTTTTTAAAAAGCTTTAAAGGGGAGCAACTCCCCTTACTTGAGACTACACCATTTATAAGTGAAAAAGAAAGTTTAGTGGAAAGCTTGGACGCCAATATTTTTAGTTGCATTTTAACAAGAGGAGACTAGCATTTTGAGAAGCTCTTCCTTGGAGACGGTAGTGTTTCATCAAATGGGAGAGGAGACAAGGCTTAATGAAGTGCAACGTTTTTATAAGAAAAAAGAGAAACTTTCTAAGAAACGTGGAGCTAAGCACACAGCCTTAAGAGAGGAATAAAAGAGACAAAAAATCATAAAAAGAAAAGGGTTTGGCAAACGAGTGTGGGTAGAGTTTGTCTTGTTTCAGCTCTTAGAAATCAAGCATTTTTACAAGCAAGGAGTTGATAGCTTCATCTTTGGGAGAGTTGATGGCTAGAGAATTGTTATTAGCAAGCTTGGACTCTTTTCTTGGTGGGGGTAGCTGGAAGCTTTGTTAGGCAAGGAGAGTTGACGACTTCATCTTTCCTAAGCAAGAGTGGATGGTGCCAACACTTTTAAAGGCCATTTCGTGGGTTTTTTTTTCTTTTGGCACTATTCTTTCACTCCTTTGTTTTATTCGTGTTTTTTATTGCCTGTAGTTCATTGTTTTCCTTTTTGAATGTTTCTTGTTCCTATATCTGAATAGTTTGATTTTCAATTCAATAGGTTAATGTTTTCTTAGGTAATAATAATGTTGTACATTTCAGAATATTAAGTTTGCATTTATAAGCTTGATATTTAAATTTCTTGACATTATATGAGGTTAATGACTATATATATATGAATGATGATTTATTTTCAATTGTTTAACCTATATTTTACTTGTTTAGGTTTTAATTTTTATGTTTTCAGGTTTATTTTGATCAAATATTAAGTTTTGTGAAGTGTTATTTAATGGATTTTCATTTATTCTTAATGTATTTTGTCAATCTATGCATGATAGTTAAGATTTATACATGTTTTTAGGATATCAATCAATATTTGTTCAATTTTTAGGTGTTGAAATTTTTTTTAGAATATTAATTTGAGTTTTGTTAAATTAGGTTTTAAGTAATTAATTAATAGCATAGTTAACTTAAATTTGTGTTAGTTTAAATGTTGAATTGTGTTTTTCCTTTGGTGTTCTAAAATTTTCAACCTTAGTTTTATATAATTAATTATGAATTATGCTTGTTTAATCTTTGTTTTAGTTGATTTAAATATGTTTGGCTAAATCCCTATGGGTTTGAAGGTATAGAAGGGATGATGGGGTAATCATTTATGAGAATGTGATTGAGTTTGAATTGATTTGGCACTTATAAGCTAGGTTAGTTTGGGACTTTGGTTAAATGGCATGGATTAGGAGTTGCTTCTAGGCTTGATCATTGTTGGATAATTTTCTAATTTGAATTATAGGATTGAGCAAAGGCTACGTAATTGTACTTGACGATTTCCTAAAAGTAGCAATATGTTAGTTGGCTTTGTTAGGATACTTAACCAACTAGCCTAGGATTCCATACCCTTAGGTTACATTTTTCGAGCTTGGTTGTTAATGACCTAAGTTAGTTGTTCCTTCGTATCTAATGCGTCTTCATTATTAAATTTAGAAAGCTTTTTCTAGGTTATAGTGAAGATAGGGGCATTTCTAAAACTTGTTAGATTTACTTAAGTTAGAGGAACTGAGAGTTTGAGAGCTTGTTCAAAATTATAGGCTAGTACCTTAGTTAAACCACCTTTTATCCGGATTCAAGGATTAATAATTATCCCATAATCCCACTGACACCTTCGCCCCATTTCTTTATTATTGTTAATAGTCCCTTTTCATGCTTTATTTTGTGTTTGTCTTTTGATTTCCTTATTTCCATCTTAGCTTAGTTTAGCTTTCATCATATTTAAGGGTTCTTGTTTTCTTTTTCTTTGCAACATTTAGAATAGCATTAAAATTCTAGCTCCTTGTGATTCGACCCTAACTTGCCATCTACTACATTGCGAGGTCTAGTTAGGTATTATTATTTAGTAGTTTGTGACAAGCAGGGAATGGCATTAAGTTTTCAGACATCACTAGCCTTACGAGTTATTCCCTCCTTACTAGTTAACTCAAAGATAGTTTTAACTCAAGTAAACATGCATGAAGATTGTTACTATGTTTAGAGTGGTAATCATAATAGGAAACTTATTGAGGCATAGGAATGTCAAGGGTCTTAATAATGAGATTTTTAGTGAGGTAAATAGTGTTACCTTGGACTTTTGAAAAGATATAATACTCATCTCTTATTAGTAGGACTTATTCTTTAAGAGCAAGTAAGCAAGGGTTCCCATACTTGAGCTATAAGGAATTGACTAGACAATACATCTTGAAGTGATCTAAACAAGTAAGAGAAATGACATAGTTTTTATGGAGTTCTTGAGTGGCATAATTAAGAAACTGAGGAGGGTATCAAAATATTCATCCTTATATTAAATCATGGTTTGAGTGTTCCTACCTCTAGTAGAGCCATATCCTCTAGTCCTAACTAGGATAAAGGAATTTTTAGATGAAAAAGAGAATTTGGAAGCCTAAAAAGCTCTAAAAAGGGAATTACACATACGTATAAAAAATTAATGATCAAAGCATAGCCTGTATGAAAACACACTTTTGTAATCCATTCCAAAACCAACTACCTCTATCCTTAATCAATTTCATGAATGTTTGTCATTATATATATAAAAATCTAACTAAGGACAATGTGCATAATTTGAAAATATGAGTGTGTTCAAAAATAGGCAATCAATCAAATTAAATGTTGAAAAGATCAAGTTAGCTCCCAATCACATTTTTAAAAGGTCAATTTTATAAAAACTTTCATAATTTGCAAAACTTTGAAAAAGGCACAATTCAAAATGCCTAAATTAGAGAAAATCAAAATTAAACAAAATTAAAGCTAACTAGATACAATTGAGGGTTTAAAAAACATAATTTCACTCCTAATTTCATCAAAACATAACTAATTCTAAAAATGTTTAAGAAAAATTTCTAGAAAACACAAGATTCCCAATTCTAAAACCTTAGGTTTTTAGAAATCTAAAATTGATGTAATCTAAATGAAATCCTATGAAATTGACCCTCTAGAATTCTTGAAAAAAATGCATTATGCTCTAATTAATAAATAATTTCATGAACAAAACACAAGAAATAACAAATCTCTAATTTTAGAAGAGTTAGAGTTTACCCCAGAAAAATGAATGATGAATTATGGTAAATTGATGAGGGAAAAGGACTCTAGATTCGAAGAGGATGCTCAAAGATGTAAAAGTCATCATTGGAGTCTCACTAGTAAGTTAGAAATTATTAGAGAAAGAAAGAGAAAGGAAAGAAGAAAATGCATAGAACTTAGAATCTTTGATTTTGATTTGAGGTTTGTAAAGAGTAGAAGAAACTAAAGGGCATAAAATCAACAACCAAAAAGGGGTTTTAATGACAAAGGGAAAGATTTTTGGGAGATAGAGGGAAAAGCTATAGAAATGAATAGATAAGAGGGAAAAAGATATTTGGAACTCAATGCCATTGGCTTACTAGTCTTACGCATTGGTTTACCAATATGTACTATTTGACTAATCTCAAACATTGGTTGATTAGTGTCTATTAAAATCACGCATTTCATCTCTTAATATTTTCTAAATAATAAAATTCAACACTAACTCTTAATAAATCGAAATAAGCACTAAAATAGACCTTAAATCAAATTAAACTCCATTAAATATGACTAATAACATTAAAATCATTCAAACATCAAGTTAGCAGTTAATTGAGATTCATATTTCTACATATAGAACAATATTACCTCCCTAAAGAGAAAGCTTACAAGATAAAATAATCAAACCAAATACACACCTCCTTTTTATATATCACAAAATGTCACTCTATTTCCTTACTTGGTTTAACAATGTATCTTAGTGATTTAGTTATTTTCATTTAATCTTGGAGATTTGCTTGAAATCCTTTAGCTAAGAAAAAAATCAACTTATTTTTGGTAACCACATTAGTTTGGGTCTTTAGATGTTGCTACTTTCTTTCTATTCCAACATAGTGGCTCCTTATTCCATCATTTTTGTTTATCATAATAGAATCTTTCAACATGTCCAAAATATCCTAAAAAATGACATATCATAGGTAAATGATGATAACCCTAAACGTGCATCTATATGTATTCCTAGGCATTTCATTATAAGTTATTATGTGAAATTAGGTGTAGGTAGGTGTGAATGACATGGGCCCTAACATAGGCATTATGCTCTCATTTTGGTTTTTAAAGTAAAATCGGTTTAAAGAACTCCCATTTTTAATCATTCAACCAACGAATAACAGGACCAACCAATGTCACTACCGCCTTCGAACCAAAGGCTCTAAAAGCTCCAAAAATGTCGAAAATGGCCTCGAGCTCAGGATGGATCGGGCGCTCTACAATAAATTCATTGCCCCTATGTGCCTCGAACCAGTCGAAATTCTCCTGACTTGTAAAGTGGACTAGGTCGAAAGCTAATCCTTTCTCTTAGGTGCCATCTGAATGAAATCTGTGTTAAATAATAAGCAAAAATATATCGGAAATCAATTTAAAACTTAAGGAATTTTCCGGCCATAGTCACCGGAATATTCCCTTTTGACTGGAATATTCTTGATTTTTCGATGACAATAAATCTTAATAAAATTGGTACGAATCTAAAGCTATTGAAATTCCTAAAACAATGGTACCAAATTCCAAGCAAATAAAGCCCTATATTAGGAGAAAATTGAAAAAGAATATCTTTTGGGGAAAAAGTGCCGAAACTTTGCAGTGCATATGGTGGAAATTTTGTTGTTTTTCTGGCCAAATTGATGGAAGAAACCGATAGAGGACAGAAAATGCAGCAAATGGACACCAAGAATGTCGAATTTGGTTAAGAAATGAGCAAGATATTGGGTTTTGAAGTTTGGATGCGAGTTGAGGGTTTTCGGAGGTTTAAGGAGGAAGACGATGGACAGTGACTGCGTCTTTTATCGCCAGACTCGGGCTATAACGGCACCATGTTCTAGTACGACGCAGTCGTTATACTCAAGAACGGCTCATCATTATAGACACAGGCTACACAGCCCTTAACGGTGGGTGCATAGACTATAACGGTGGGCTAATAGACCACCGTAATAGGTCTATTTTAACCCTTCCAACTTTAATTTCAATCTAATTTCCCATCCAAATCCATTAAAACTTCATTGCTAACAACTCAGATTGAATTATTCATCAAATTGCTTCAAATTAAACCTAAAAAACACACTTAAAATCAAATCAAACTTACCAAATTAAGGCAAACCACACAAAACTCAATTCAAACACACTAAAATTACTTCAATCACACTTCTAAAGCTTCAACACTTGATTTATTCAATCCTAACACTCAAAATAAAATTAAAACACACACAATTACCTACCTAACATGATAAATTA
>JAOXYD010004965.1:0-15476 GCA_028565735.1 Pinacopodium congolense | reverse complement strand
CTAATAAAATTGTGAATAATACAACAAGCAAGAACAATGTATTTTTGCTTTGTCATGTTGTAACTAGGCATGCTAGATGAATATGTTGTTACTAAAATAGATAATGATAGTGTCATATTTTTAGGAAAAATAAAAGGAAATATATACATTATTGATATAAACTGTGATACTAACCTTGAAGATAAATGTTTAATATCCTTGAGTGAATGTGCTTGGACTTGGCACTGACGACTTAGACATGCAAGTACGGATCTCCTCTAAAAGCTTAACTCAAAACAACTTGTTAGAGGACTTGCAATAATAAAGTATGAGAAAGACAAAATTTGTGGAGCAAGTCAAATGGGAAAATAAATGTGAAGTTCATTTCAAAGTAAGAAATCGATAACTTCCTCTTGACCCCTTGAATTACTTCATATGGATTTATTTGGCCCTACTAGAGTGACTACTTTGGAAGGCAAATCATATGCATTTGTTATTATGGATGATTTTAGTCTTTTTACTTGTGTTTTATTTTTAGGTTCAAAAGATGAATGTTTTAAATCCTTTGTGAGCTTTGCAACGAAAATATAAAATGAAAAATCCTTATCTATTGCATCTATTAGAACTGATCATAGTAGAGAATTCGAAAATGACATGTTTAAATGATTTTGTTATGATCATAAAATTGCACATAATTTTTCTACACCTAGGACACCTAAAAAAAACTTTGTAATAGAAAGAAAAAAAATAGATCTTTACGAGAAATGGCACAAACCATGATAAATGAGTATGATTTTCCAAAGTATTTTTGGACAAAAGCCGTTGCATGTGTATATCATGTCATCAATAGGGTAAATATTAGACAAAAGTTAGAGAAAACTCCTTATGAACTTTTAAACGGTATCAAACCAAAAATTAGTCATTTCAAAGTGTTTGGATGCAAATGTTATATCTTGAACACTAGAGAAAGTTTGGGAAATTTTAATTCTAAAACTTATGAACCAAGTAGAGAAGATGAAGAGCTACCAAGAGATTAGAGATACAAGAAGGATCATCCTATCGAACAAATTATAAGTGATGTCCATCAAGGGGTAACCACTTGATCAAATTTAATCTATCTCATATTTCCTTTCTTTAAAAGATTGAACCTAGATATATAGAAGAGGATTTAGATGATGGGAACTGAATCTTAGCAATGAATGAGGAGTTAGAACAATTTGAGAGCAGCAAAGTTTGGACATTAATACCTAGACCCATAGATCATCCCATAATTGGTACAAAATGGGTGTTTAAGAATAAATTAGATGAACAAGGTAACATTGTGAGAAATAAGGCTAGATTAGTGACGAAAGGATATAATCAAGAAGAAGGCATAGATTATGATGAGACATTCGCTCCTGTAGCTAGATTAGAGGCTATTCAACTACTTCTTGCATTTGCATCTCACATGGGTTTTAAGCTTTTTCAAATGGATGTAAAGAGTGCATTTTTAAATGGTTTTATTTAAGAAAAAGTATATGTTTAACAACCTCCTAGTTTTGAATGACATGATGCACCTGAACATGTTTTTAAATTATCCAAGGCATTGTATGGTTTAAAACAAGCACCTCGAGCATGGTATAATAGATTAAGTGCAATTTTAATTGCTAATAACTTTGAAAGGGTAAAAGTAGATACTACATTGTTTATTAAAAAGGCTCAAAGTGATTTGTTGATTGTGCAAATATATGTCGATGATATTATTTTTAGTGCAACTAATGAACATTTATGTGAGGATTTTTCCAAGTGTATGAGTAGGGAGTTTGAAATGAATATCATGGGAGAATTAAATTTCTTTCTCGAACTCCAAATCAAGAAAATGAAGGATGGGATTTTTATAAGCCAATCAAAGTATATCGGAGAACTTCTCAAGCACTTTGGTATGGATCAAACAAAGCCTCTATGAACCCCTATCAGCACACCAACCAAACTGAATAAAGATGAACATAGAAAACAGGTAGATGTCAAACTATTTCAAGGTATGATTTGAAGCTTATTATATTTTACTACTAGTCATCCAGATATCATGTTTAGTGTTTATTTATGTGCAAGGTTTCAATCCTCTCCTAAAGAATCATGTCTGTTGGCTTTTAAATGAATATCATGATACTTGTGTGGTACCTTGAATTTAGGACTATAGTATCCTAGAAATGCATGTTTAGACTTGGTAGGGTATTTTGATGCCGACTATACGGGCAGTTTGTTAGATAGAAAAAGCACATCTGGTGCATGTCATTTTTTAAGAAATGCATTAGTTTCATGGTTCTGTAGAAAACAAAACTCTGTTGCATTTTCTACGACAGAAGCTGAATATGCAGCCACCCGCAGTTGCTACACTCAAGCACTATAACTTAGACAATATCTTAGGTATTATGGCTTACATCTTGATCGAATTCCTATTCGGTGTGACAATACTAGTACTATTTTTTTAACTAAAAATCCTATACAACACTCTAGGACTAAACACATAGAAATTTGATATCATTTCATTCGGGATCATGTGTAAAATGGTAATATTGAACTTGAATTTATTGATACATTGCATCAATTAGTTGATATCTTTACGAAACCGCTTTGTAAAGATTGTTTCTGTACTATTAGAAGGGAAACTGGTATGATTGATGGGCTCTCTATTTCACTATGATTTTCACACCTTTCTGTTGATTCCAAAAGGGAGAGAAGAGTATGCATGTTCTTAGGGGGAGAAGAGTATAGAGTATGCATTATTTTATAATAGTATACATGTTCTTAGGGGAAGAAGAGTAGAGAGTATGCATAATTTTAAGGGGAGTTACATAGGTATAAATGCATGATTTTATGAAACACACTATTTTAAATTGTTTTAGTTTTGTCATCAACAAAAATGGGGAGATTATTAAACCAAGGAAGGTTTCACCCAATTTTGATGATGACAAAACATCTTTATTCTACTAATATCTTTGTTAAGTGTTTAAAAAGATATGTAAGTTAAGGAGTTTGTAGCACGCTGAAAACAGAGGATCGGTTGATTGAATAAAGAGATTCAATTGATCGAATGGAGCAGGACGGTCGAACGAATGAGCAACTTAGAGTGATCGGCTGACCAAATGGAGAATGATTAACCGAATGAAGATTGGTTGACCGAATGATGGACATTGGTTGACCGAATGAGCAAAGTTTTGAAGATAGGTCGACCGAACATGATCTATCAGTCAACCGAGCAAGGTACAATGGTTATAATGCTCAAAAAATAGAAAATTTGTGTAACGGATAGAAAAAATATCCAATGGTAACAAGATATGTCCAACAGTCAATGGTAATTAAGATAGCAACAGATACTTCATGAGGAAGGATGTTAGCTCAATTCTTTTACCCTATAACTAGACAGAGAAGGGAAGAAGTAAAGACCAAAGAAAAAAGCATTACATAGAATTTAAGTGTTATAAGTTTAATCAAGTTTGAGTTATAAACATGCTTAAGAGTTCATTGTTTTTAAGTGTGTATTAAATTTGTGATTTCCTCTATTTGTGAGAAATTGGTTTGTTCTTTCGAGGTTATTCTTAAACCCAAAAAAGGAATTTGATAGAAAGGTTATTCTTGAGCCTTGAAAAAGAATAATTGTTTATCCTTGAGGCAAAAAGGAAGTGTAAGTTTGGTATAAGTTTTAGACTTTATATTCATAATAATCTTTGATAATTTCTAGTACCCTTGATCTTGTATGTTTCATTATTATTTTTATTTAACTTCCGTAAAGTATTGTTTATATATTTTTGCTAGTTCAAAAAGTTCAAGAACCTAATTCACCCCCCTCTTAGGTGTCATTTAGGGCCAACATGTGTCAAGGCTCCTCTTTGCCATATAAAGAGTGTCAAGCTCCTCTTTGCCTAGAAAAAAGAATGGGTTATAAAGGCTTCTCTTTCCCTAGAAAAAGATTAGGTTGTAAAAGATTCTCTTTATTTAGAAAAAGATTGTAATTATTTCACTTTAATTAGTAAAGAACGATATCCGACAACTAGTTGGAGAGAAGACGTAACCTATCTTTGAGGTAGGTGAACTTCTATAAATTGCTTGAGTCTTTCTCTTCCCTTTTCTCTTTACTTATGACTTATTGTGTGGTTGGTTTATTGATTGGTTTTTCATCTTGTTATTATTCACTTTTTCACATTTCATTATTTTGAATTGATTATAGTGCTAAGTTTAAATTCGGTGAGAAAGTTTTTTTTTACTCAATTCACCCATTCTAGAGTTCCTTTAAGGCTTACAATTGGTATTAGAGCTTGATCCCACATTTGCATTAGTTTCTAGTGAAATTGTGAGTAAGCATCCATTATGGCACACTTCCTAGATTCATCTAGTCATAAGGGTCAAAACATTAGTAGGACACCTTTCTTTAATGAAAATGATGCCTTATACAGGAAAAATAGGATGAAGATTTTTCTTTAATCTAAAAACATTAAATTATGGTATATAGTGAGTAAAGTGTCATACATTCCTACTAAGATAGAAAATGGTCAAAAAGTTCTTAAAGTGAAAGATGAGTGGAATGTAGAAGATGATAGGCTAGTTTCACTAAACAGGATAACTGTTCAATTATGTTTTATGCATTAAGTAGAAATTAATTCAACAAAGTGTCTGTGTCTGAAACAGGTAGAGATATTTGGCATACATTAGAAGTCACTCATTAAGGTATCAACCAAATAAAGGAGAGTAAGATGTCTTTTCTCATTTCTCAATAAGTACTATTTTGAATGCCTCACAATGAAACTATTTCTTCCATGTATGCTAGATTCATTGACATCATAAATGCATTAAATGTCTTATGAAGATCATATTCAAATGTTGATCTCGTTAGAATGATTTTTAGGTCTTCACTAAAAGGATGGGAGGCAAAGATAATCGCTACATAAGAGCCTAAGAACCTTAATATTTTACCTTTTGATGAATTATTAGGTTCATTACTTGCTTATGAGATTATGATGATGAAGGATTCAAAAGTGAAAGAAAAGGAAGCTTTATCAAGAAGAAAGCATTTGGTATTTAAAGCTAAGAAAGTAGAGTAAAGTGAAGAAGAAAGCTTTTCAAAAGATAGTGAGGATGACATAGTTCTTCTTACCAAAAAATTCAACAAGTTCTTAAAGAAGAAGGAACACCCAAGGAGAAGAGAGTAAGGCAAGTATGATTATAAGAGAAAGCCCACTAATGTTGTTTGTTTTGAATGCAGGAAACCAGGTCACTTGAAGAGTCAATGAGCACTCCTCAAGGAGGATGAGAAGGATGAAAGAAGCAGCAAAAAGGAAAGAAGGGAGAAGAATGACAGGAAGGGAAAGAAAGTTTTAAAAGCCTTATAGGAGACTAAAAGCGAAGAAGAAAGAGAAAGATCTAAAAATGAAAGCACCAAGTTTTGTCTTATAGCCATTGATGATTAGGTACCATCTTCCTTCCATTTTAATGATGATGAGAATGAAAGTATTGTTGTTGATGTTGGTTTGAGTTATGCTGAATTAGTTAAAGTCTTAGAGCATTCTACTTTGAAAAGGAGGAAATTATCCTCTAAACATAAGGAATGCATAAAGTTAAAGGATGATTTTAGAGTAGAAAATGAGAAGTTGAAAGATGAATTGCGTGACATGTTAGAATCCAAGAATACATGCATATTAGAAATTGATATATTAAAGCATGAAATGAATGCCATGTTAGATTCTAAGAGTGTTAATGTTGCTACACATGAAAATGAGCATAAGTTTATGCATCAAAATGAATATTTGAAGAAGGAAGTGAATAACCTCAAAGAATCATTGTTTAAATTCATAAAAGGAAAAGAAAATTTAGATTTCATGCTAGGTGGCCAAAAGATTTCTAACGATAAAAGTGGCTTAGGCTTTATTTAAGGAAGTGAATCTCCTAATGCTAAAATTATTTTTATAAAGAGAAAAAGTTTAGATGAAGAGCATATCCCTAGGTTTTCTTTTAATATTGGTTCATCATCTTCTAGAACTCAATCTAGGAACACTCATCATGCTTTCATGTATGCTTCAAAATCTACATATAGGAGAAATAAGCATGCCCCCAACAAGAGACATAGTTTCTTTACAAATGCAAAATCATTACATCATGTATATGGGTCATAATCTATGCGTATTCGACCTACATATTCATATGGATATCCTATATATGATCATGCATCATGAAATGTTTCTTACATATACTTTAGGCCAAGAGTTCAACAAAGAAGAAACTTTGTATATGATGCATCAAGGTTTGCATATAGGAATAACTTTAGACTAAACATGCATTCTTATAAAGTTACATATGTTTGTGATCATTGTAGTAGATTTGTTCATTTGGAAAGATATTGTTTTGATAAACTATCTAGACCTTCCATTTTTCCAAAAGCTTTAGGAACTAGAAAGGTATCCAACTCCCAAGTACCTAAATTAATGTGGGTACCTAAAATGAAATGATTTTCTTTGATTTGTAGGATTTAAATAGAAGCACTTGGTATGTTAATAATGGATGTTCAAGACATATGATGGGAGATGCTTATCAGTTTGTTTCCTTGAAAGACAAAAATGGTGGCTATGTCACCTATGAAGATAATGTCAAGGATAAGATAATTGACATCGGTAAAATCGATAAGGATAATGCTACTATTGATAATGTACTGTTGGTAGAAGGTTTAAAGCATAATTTACTAAGTGTGACTCAATTATGTGATAAAGGCTTCAGAGTCTCTTTTAAAGGTAAATCTTGTATAGTTTCAAAAGTAATTGATAATTGCATTAAATTTTTTGGTAAGAGAGTAGGAAACATTTATACCATTAACTTCAATTATCTCTCTAACCAAAATGTTGAGTGTTTGATCTTCATGAATGAGGATGCTTGGATGTGGCACCGAAGATTAGTTCATGCTAGCATGGAACAAATCTCAAATCTTTGCAACAAGGAGTTAGTAAATGGTCTACCAAAGTTTAAGTATGAAAAAAACAAGATTTGTGATGTATGTCAAATAAGCAATCAAACCAAGGCTTCATTCAAGAAGAAAAATATGTTAACAAATTCTAGACCTTTATAACTATTGCATATGAACTTGTTTGAACTGTCTAGAATTGCAAGTTTAGGTGGAAATTATATGCATATATTATTGTTAATGATTATAGTAGATTCATATGTGTAATGTTTCTTACTGGTCAGGATGAATGTTTTAAATATTTTATTAAATTTGAAAAAATAGTTCAATTGAAAAAAAAGGATACATGATTGATTCCATTAGAAGTGATCATAGTGGATAATTTGAAAATGTATCATTTGATGCACATAGTGAAGAAAATGGTATTTTTCATAACTTTTCATCTGTATGAACTCCTCAACAAAATGGAGTTATTGAATGGAAAAATAGGACTTTACAAGAAATTGCTAAAACTATGTTGAATGAATATTGTATTCCTAATATTTTTGGGCAGAAGCCATTACATGTGCTTTCCATATATTCAACAAGGTTTATGTAATTCCTAATATGAATAAAACCTCTTATGAACTGTGGTATGAAAAGAAACCAAAACTGAGTTATTTCAAAGTATTTAGTTGTAAGTGTTTTATTTTTAATACTAGATACAATTTGGGTAAATTTGATGCAAAATCATAAGTTATATTTGTTGGTTATTTTTTTTACTGGTACAACTTATTAAGTATTTAACAAAAGGACTATGATGATTGAAGAGACAATGCATGTTGTTTTTGATGAATCTAATCTGTTTTGTATGAAGAAGAGTGTTGATGATGATTTAGATTTAAGCAATGATATAGAGAAATTAAGATTGGAAGAGCTTAAAGAAGATAACTTAGACACCCAATCTTTACCTTATGAGCCTATTATTAAACAAAGTGAGGTTAGGAGATATGAGAGCCTACCTAGAGAGTGAAGATTTAAGAAAGACCATCTCTCCGACCAAATCATAGGTGAAGTAGGAAGAGGAGTAGCAACTAGATCAACACTTAGAGACCTATCTCATATGGCATTTATTTCCAACATAGAGCCTAAAATTGTAGATGAAGTATTACGTGATGAGAGTTAGAATTTAGCTATGAATGAAGAGATGAACCAATTTGAAAGAAACAAAGTATGGACCTTAGTACCTAGACCTAATGATCATCAAATTATTTGTATTAAGTTAGTTTTTAATAAAAAGTTTGATGAAGATGGAAAAAGAGTGAGAAAAAAAAACCTATATTGGTAGCAGAGGGGTATAGCCAAGAAGAAGGGATAGATTATGAAGAGTCCTTTGAACCCATTGCAAGGGTAGAAGCTATTAGATTGTTGCTTTCTATTACTTCTTATATAGGTTTTAAACTTTTCAAATGGATGTTAAAAGTGCTTTTTTAAAAGGTTTTATTCAAAAGGTGTTATATATAGAACAAGCTCCTGGTTTTAAAAATCATAATGCACCCTAGCATGTTTATAAACTTGTTAAAGCTTTGTACGGTTTAAAACAAGCTCCTACAGCATATTATAATAGATTAAGTTCTTTTCTCTTTTAAAATGGATTTGCTAAAGGAAAATTTAATACTACTTTATTTTAAAGAAAGAAAAATATGATTTTATTGATTTTGCAAACATATGTGGATGATATTATATTTGGTGCTACTAATGATGTTTTATGTCAAGAGTTTGCTAAAAGTACGAGCAGGGAATTCGAGATGAGCAAAATGGGTGAGCTAAACTTCTTCTTGGCCGTTAAGATAATTTTGAGATACATGGCTGGTTCATCTTCTTTAGGTTTATCATGTCCTAAAAATACATTCTTTGAGCTAGTTGGTTATTTAGATGCAGATTATGCTAATAGTTTACTAGGTAGAAAGAGTACAACTGGCACTTATCAATTTATTGGTCATGCACTAGTCTCTTTTAGTTTAGTAAGAAGCAAAACTTAGTAGCTTCATCTATAGTCGAAGAGGAGTATGTAGCAGCTGGTAGTTATTGTGCAGGAGTTCTTTGGATTAGGTAAGAACTTAGAAATTATGGCATAGAGATAACTAAGATACCTATTAGGTGTGATAACACTAGTGTCATTTGCCTAACTAAGAACCCAATTCAACATTCAAGAACTAAGCATATTGACATAAGATATCATTTTATAAGAGATCATGTGCATAATAGTGATATTGAATTGGAATTTGTTGACACACACCACCTTAGCTGATATATTCACTAAACCAATGACTAAGGATAGATTTTACATGATAAGGAGAGAATTGGGAATGATAGATGGTACATCGCTTTGATCTTTATGTGTATATAAAAGTTTTGCCCCTATTAATTTGTGTTCACATGCCCATTTTTAGCTCTTTTTAATGATATCAAAAAGGGGGAGATATGTATATGATACTATATTGCTCTGTGGACTGGACATGTTGAGGGGGAAATCTAAAAATATTGATGCATGAAGTAAAGGGTAGCTTTAGTTGTTTTTTCCATGATTGAAGAAATGTTATGAATTTGTCATCTTGAAATGTGTTTGATCCTTTTATGATATCACATGTTTTTTCATCATCAAAAAGGCAGATATTGTTGAACCAAGGGAGGTTTCAATCTCAATTTTGATGATAACAAAATATAACTACTACTAGTGATTTGAGCTTGCATGGTGAAATTCAAAGATAGGTTATTTCAAGATGATTCCATGTGTAAAGCTTGAAGTTTAAAGGAATAAGATGAAGCTAAAGGAATAAAAAGAGATATGAATGCTACAAGACCTTAGTTAAGGTGCCTTGCATACAATTGTAAGTTTCGCTTATTGTCCAATTGACTTAGGAACTCAACATTCATCAAGCATTGCATGTAGTCACTCTTAAGTTACATAAAGCTTAATTTCATAGCAAATCCATTTTTCGAAGTTAATTAAATCATTTTGATTTGTTATATGGTCTCAAATTGTGTCCCAAGACTTGTTTTAAGTACTATTTTATGCTGGGATAATATCAAAAATTCGTTAGGTTTGTTTAAAGTTGGTATAGGTCCTCCTCCATTGCCTACTTAATTCCTTATTCAAATTTACATGTTTCCTTATTTAGAATTAATTCAAGAAAAAAGCCTAAAGCATCTCAACTCTCTTAACTCACGTTTTCATGCTCTCAAAATAAGACTGATAGGTGAATCTTCTCCAATCTCTTTGAGCTATAACCATTTACACTATTTTGTTATTTCTCATCCCTATCATCTTTTATCTATTTTTTTAAATTATGACATTGCTATTCTTTATTTGAATAAGTTTTTTTTAGTTTGTTTAATCATATTTTCAGTTTTTACGTTTATTATTTTGATAGGTTATATCCTTATCTCTCAACTACATTGAAACAGGTTCTATTTGATCTAGTCTCATTTATATATTGATTCTAGATATATACATCTGTTTCCAAAATTATAATATTGAGATTTTTTATTTTTCTAAGGTTTTTAGAGATTTTCTATTTTTTGTTTTAATTTTAGGAAGATTATTTCTTAGGTTTCAAGCCTATTTTTTTCAAAATATCGAATCTTTCCTAAACTTTTTGTCATAGAATTCAACATATTTCAAGACATTGTAATCAGTTTCTAAAATTATAGAAAAATTATTTTCTGATTGCTGAAGTTTCATATAGGTTTTTCCATTTTCTTAATTTTTTTAAGGTTATTTATGTTACTTTAAAAATCGTTTTCCAGACACACCTAAATCCATAGAGGGATTTATTTTGGCTATATTTATACTTCATGGTATGTGTAATGTGGTTAGATTCACTAATTAGATGAATAAATTTTGTTTTCTGTGCTTGCTCACGAGGATTTTTGAGGTATTAGATGTCTCTTTCAATAGAGATGTGCTAGTTTAGCCCATTAATTCCATTTCTTATTCCACTCTCAAATTATGGTCCTATTATCATGTTCTAAAGGAGTGGAGGAACACTATCTTTAGGCCTTTACAGGAGGGTGAGGGTGTCGATTATGCCAATGCCCCAGCACCTGTACCTACGCCAGCTTCTTGGGAAGGTGTCAGGGAGGTTTCCAACTGGTGCCTAAGCCAGCTTCTTGGGAAGGAGTTAAGGAGGTTTCCAAGATATTTTAATGATAATCCACCCCTATTTTGATGTTAAATTGTTGATTTATGTCTTGAAATGTTTATATTGCAGATTATTACCCAAGTGATGAGAAAAATTGAAGAAATGATCAAAATTGGAGTTGAAATTGAGTTAAACATGGGTCTAGATGCACCCACCATTTAACTACTACCAACTCACATTTAAGTATACTTTCAGTGTCAAATGACACTAGTAAAATGGTGCTAACTCCCTTTTAAGTTCCATTAAATAGCAGTCGAGATGCTTCTAGCTAAATCTTTCTTCCTATTGGCTATAGCTTGCTTAACTTGATTCCAACTTGCAACTGAGACATATATAAAGGTAGAGAACTCATTCTCAAAAGAGTTTAATATAGATTTAGGCAGCTTGGATCATATTTAGCTTAGGTTTTCTCCTTTCTTCCTTTATGTCTGGTTTTTATTTTCTTTTCCAACTTTGTTCTTTGTAATTTCGGATTATTTTAAGGATTTCTAAGAGTTTTTTAAAGTGATTAAAGGCTATGCATCACTTTGTAACATCATTTGGTGAAATCTAAACCCTTTATTTTACTTATTTCATTCTCTTTGTTCATATATATGCAAGAACATGATGTGATTTAATATGATTGTTCTTGGTAATATATGACGTTTTAATCTGATTTGGAGCTAAGAACAAGTTATTATATGGATTGATTGAGTTTCTATAACAAGATTAGATGATAATTTTTGTTTATTTTAAGTTCATAATGCTTATCTTGAATTGGCCATATAAGGTAAGATGAGAGAAGATCAAGGATCTGATAGTTATATACTTTAATCATTGGAAATTCTGATAAATAACATGATTTTAATTAATGGATGACCAAAGTTTGGTTAATCATAGGGGTACTAGTCTTAGAACATGGATTTTAGGATTAGAATTTCTTAAACTTTGGTTACCGTGTTCCAATCTAAATGAACTCCAAATTACTTAAGGATTACCAAATTGAATAGCTTTGCTAAGGCTTAGACTTTAATTGTCTTAATTGAGTTATGACATTGGAATGCCTAATCTAGGGTCTTCACTAAATCAATACATTGTTATAGTTAAGACAATGACTTATCTCTAACTACCCTAAATTCATCTTTGGTTATTTTATCAATTAATAAGTATTAGGCTTAAATTTCAAGAAGTTCTAATACTAAATTCTATATTTAAAATTAGTACCCTTATGATTAACCAAAGTAGATTTCTCAAATCCTTGATTAAAACCATGTTGTTTACTAATTTTTCCAATGACTAAAGTAGAAAACTATCGGTTCTTTATTCATCTTTAATCTTATCTTATATGATCAAGTCAAGACAAGCTTTAAGATCTCAAATAAACAAAGATTAACATCTAAACATGTGTTTAAAACTTAAATAAAGCATGAAAGAACTTTTCCTTAGCAAGAAATCAACTTAAAACATCATACATAAACAAGAAAATTCAAATTCATCAAATCAGCCCATGTTCTTGGACATAAATGAATAAAGAGAGCAAAACAAGTGAAAGAAGGGTTTAGATTTCACCAAATATTATTCCAAAGTTATAGACAACCTTTAATTAACTTAATAAAATCCTAGAATCTTCAAACACAACCTTAAAATAGAATGAACAAAGTTGGAAAATGAAAACAAAAAAAAGAACCTAATTAAAGAAAGAAAGAAAGAAACCCTAAGCTAAACCTCATATTTGGAGTTTTCAATATGTTCTAACATGTACGAATTTAGGTTTTTTGGGTTCATATATGTCTCAACTTCAAGTGGCCACAAGTTAGAGCAAGTTACGCCTAATAGAGATCTAGCTAGTTTTGTCTCAACTGCTATTTAAATGACACTCAAAGAACACTTAAATGGACCCTTTAAACCCCTCGCATTTGACTCCTAATCCTGACTTAAAAATGGGTCTATTGGGGTTAAACATGGGCTAGCTTCGTACTCATATTTAGCTCCGATTTTAACTTTAATCTTCATACTTTCTTGAATTGTCATTTTAATTTAATGTTAATCTGTAAATTAAACATTCTAAGACATAAATAAAATAATTTAACATCAAAATAGGGGTGAATCAACATCAAAATATCAAAGAAAATCATATGAATTAAACGCCAATCAACCATCAGTTAGTGGTATGATGGCCATGTGTCTTCAATTGATGAGAGAAGAGCTTAATGGATAGCTTATAGACATCACAAGAGCAACACCCACATATATAATGGTATGCATTATCCAAATTATTTTTGGAGTGATCAGGTTTACTTTAAGCCACCTCCACAGCGTTACTATAAATAGCAAGACTAAGAATCAGGGTTATAAGAGCTACTGATGAATGCTCTCTCCATATCAAAGAAGGTTACATCCACATTGTAGGCTTGAATCTAAAGTGTAGATGACTCTATCTCAAACTTGACACCACTAATAGAACAATCTCCAAATGAGGCCAGGCTTGAAAATATGGAGGCTTGCATAAATAGTATTACAGCATCTGTCCAAAGCTTGGTGACACAACTAGGGCAGAGTATTGGATTCAATGGACATAAGTAAGAAGGTATGCACAACATTACAGAAGTGGAACTAAGTGAGCAAAAATAGAAAAATTCAAATAGTGAGGAGTCAACTAGTGAGTCGACCAAGGATGTCGAAGCTGTTAATGTTGCAGGTTCATTAATGCAAAGGCGCCTTCATTCATTAATTATATTAGTATCAAAAATTTTCATTGATTGCAAGAAATTGGGTACTAAAATCCTTTTCTTGATTACCTTACACAAACAACTGGAGGAATAGAGAGTAAATTAGTAGTAGGTATAAAGGCTCATTCATTTTCAGTAAGTCATCTAAGATATGAGATGTTCGACCGAAGTTATGGAACTATGAAGAGAATCACTATTCTCTAACCTTAAGGTTCAGCTAAAAGACCTTTAAAAAGTACTTGTTGGAAGGTAACCCAACTATTTAAATTTAAGTAATTGCTTTCTAGTAGAACCCTAGATTTAATTTCTATCATTTCTAATCAGTTTGTGTTTTTGTTGTCTCTTTGCTTTTACTCTTCTTTTCTTCTTTTTTGTATGGCTTGATCTCTTATCTCTTATTTGGCATGAATGGCTAGCAAAGCAGCAATAAACATGTTCATGGGAGTTTATTTTTCCTATTCTTTTCCCTTTATAGTTATTTATGTTATTTGAACATTGACGATGAAGTTCAATTTAAGTGAGGGGGTAAAGGAAACAAAATAGATATTTAACTCCACTTGAATTATTAGAAGTTTAAAGGTGATTATTTCAGAGGTCTTGCTTAGAATAACTTTAGACATTAGTTGATTTTTAATTAATTTTCTTTAATGCCGTTAATGTAGTTGATATAGTTCGTGATAAATGAATCTTGATTAGCTACAAACTTTTGTTTTCATTTTTGTGTGAGTGCATGTGTTTTGTGATCCTGATATGAAATGTTATGTTTCTAAGGATATTATAAATGGATTTTTATGCAAATTTGGAATAAGGCATTTGTTTAATTATTTTTGTTTGTTTAAAATATAAAAAAAGAGGGGAAAAAGTATTTGAATAAGTGAGCACAAATAAATTCACTCCATGAGCTTTCTACCAATAAAAAGGTTAAAGTTAAAAAGTGTGATAGGCTTTGATTTTATCACATATTTCATGCCAATTTTATATATAATTTCTTTCAATTGTTTTTCTAAGAGTTTAATTTTATTTCTGAATGTTTAAAAATGTAGATGGAAGCCAACTCTATAAGAAAACGTTAAAAGGAATATGGTTTTTAAACTAATACAACAGACTAGTAAGCCTACCATTGCACTCCTTGTAAGCACCATTATAGCATCCTTCGACAGAATTCCAGCTAGATCTCTCACCTCATTGGCGGCAACTTCTCCAAGTTGACTCCCACTTATAGTAAACATATATATTGAGTTCTGGAAGCCAAAAACAATAGATCAGTAGAGAGAAAACACGAATTTGAGAGGAAATCATATTGTTCTTGTTTTAGGGGTGTTTTCTCTTGTTCTTCACCATTTTTGCTTGTTTTTCATATCTGAGGTTGTATTTGGGCCTTGTTGAAGCTCATACATGTGATTAGAGTTTGTGAACATGTTTAGAGCCTATTATTGGTGCAATCTAATTGGTTTTTATATATTAATCCCATCTTTTATTCTCATTTGTTCAAGAACATGTTGAATACTTGGATAATGGTTTATTTTTGCTTGTGAATTTGTTTTTGGTTGGGAAATATCTCTGAAATGATATGAACTTGTGTTAATATGATTCCATGCATGATTAGTGTTGCGTTGGTTAGGTGACTTTAAAATTTACAGGCGTTTGAAATGATTTTTACTTTTAACCAACGTGTTCTTA
>JAOXYD010004954.1:0-15476 GCA_028565735.1 Pinacopodium congolense | reverse complement strand
CATTGACTCATCTGTTAGTTAAAGATGTGCCCTTTGTGTTTAATGATGACTGTTTACACTCATTTAATAGGTTGAAGCAAGCACTCACTACCGCACCCATTTTGACATCCCCTAATTGGTCACTTCCCTTTCAAATCATGTGTGATGCAAGTGGTTATACCATTGGGAGTATGCTTGGACAGCGTAAGGACAAGCGCCTCCACGCCATCTACTATGCAAGCAAGACCTTCATAGGAGCACAGCTAAATTACACTACAACAAAAAAGGAATTGGTCGCTGTAGTTTTTGCATATGAAAAATTCCGTTCTTATCTCTTAGGCTCACATGCTATTTTTTTTACAAATCACACGACGCTACGCTATCTTTTTGCTAAGAAGGATGCCAAGGCGAGGCTCATCCATTTGGTACTTTTACTCTAAGAATTCAACCTCAAAATCAAGGACAAAAAGGGATAAAAAAATGTAGTGGCAAACCACCTTTCAAGACTTGAAGGGGGGAACCAAGAAGAAGAAGAGATCATTGACGAGAATTTTCCAGATAAGGCACTAATGATGGTAGAGAATCCCTTTCTCCCTTGGTTTGCTGATTTTACCAACTATCTCTCAGGTCGTATCCTTCCCTCTGACCTCTCTCATCAATAAAGGAAGCATTTCTTATCACAATGCTCTTGATATATTTGGGATGAACTTGTATTATATAAAATATGTGCTAATGGTTTGATTGGCTGGTGTGTCCCTGATAATGAAATGCCTGAAATTTTAACCCATTGTCATAGTTCAGCATATGCAGGGCATTATGGAGCAAAAAAGATGGCTGCCCATATTCTAGAGTGTGGATTCTTTTCGCCTACCTTGTTCAAGGATGCTAGAGACTTTGTGCTAAACTGTGATAGGTGTCAAAGAGTGGGGAATATCTCAAAAAGGGATGAGATGCCTCTTTCTAACATCTTAAAGGTGGAGGTATTTGATGTGTGGGGTTTGGACTTCATGGGACCTTTCCCTTCCTCCCTAAGTAATTCTTATATCATAGTGGAAGTGGATTACGCTTTTCAGTGGGTTGAAGCCATAACCACTCCAACCAATGATGGAAAGGTGGTGCAAAGGTTCATCAAAAAGCTTTTCACAAGATTTGAAGTACCTAGAGTGGTTATTAGTGATGGTGAGATTCATTTTTATAACAAACAGTTCAAAATGCTATTAAAAAGATACAATGTGCACCACCGCGACCCCCTACCATCCACAAACGAGCGGCCAAGTGGAAGTAATGATTCGAGAATTGAAGAAGATTTTGGAAAAGGTAGTGAGCACCTTAAAGAAGGATTGGGCACTGAAGTTATATGACACACTTTGGCCATATAGAATAACTTTCAAAACACCGATAGCTACTACAACTTACAAGCTTGTATATGGCAAGGCTTGCCATTTTCCTTTGGAGTTGGAACATAAAGCGTATTGGACAAGTCAAAAGATAAACATGTATTGGAGGCTTGCAAGTGAAAAAAGGCTGCTGCAACTTGGTGAATTAGAAGAGTTTAGGTATGGAGCATATGAGAATGCTAAGTTGTACAAGGAAAGGGTGAAAAGATGGCATGATGCTCACATTAAGAAAAAGGAATTCAAAAGTGGGACCTGGTACTTTTATTTAATTTAAGAATTAGATTGCTTCCTGGAAAGCTCAACTCGAGGTGGAGTGGATCTTTCAAGGTCATTCGAGTTTTTAGTCATGGAGCATTGGAGTTAGAGAACACCCAAAGTGAATATTTCAAAGTAAATGGGAATCAATGCAAGCTTTACTTTGGAGGAACTCGTTTACAAGAAAGGGAAGTAGTTTCTTGCCTTTCTTTAAGCCTAATTTAATTGCTTTAGAGTTTGATCGAGCTCATCAGCTTAAATGAAGTATGTATTTGATTAGTTTTTTAGCTGTTTAGTGATAATTCTTAGCTTCGTGGGTGTTAGTTGCTTCAATCTTCTCTTTTCTTTTGGTTTTTGGCTAGTTTGCTTGAGGTTGAGTCATGTTTTTTGGGTAGATTTTGTTGTTTGAGATTGTGGTTGGAAGTTTGAATTAGGAAAGTGGTGTTTGGACACTTCATTTGGCACTTTATAAGTGATAGGGGTTACTTCCCTATCATGATCATGACCTAATCACGATTGTGATAGAGGAGTTTCAAAATCTCTCTGTCACGATCGTGAGTTAGTCATGATCATGACATTAGCGGTAGGTCACGATCGTGACAGACGTGACTTTTAAAAGTCCCCAAACCCTATTCTTTCTTCTTCCTCCTTCCTTCTTTCTCTCTCTCACAACTCTCTCTCTCATTCGGTACACCTAGCCTCTTTTCCTCTAGTCTTAGCTTAGATTTCTCCAAATCTAGTGTGTTTTTGGCGATTTCTTCCCAAAATCTCCAAGGTTTGGTGATTTCTCTCTTGTTTCTCCCGTTTTCTGCAGTTTTTCCCTTCTCCACCTCCATTCTTGCATTTTTTTCTTTTCCCTCTCTGGTTTGGGTTTTCTTTGTCTTTATTTTTTCTCACCATTCTTGTGCTTTCTTTGCAGGTTTTTGTGCATCATGCCTCTAAGAACAAATACTCTTTGTCAAAAATCCATTTGACTTATTCAAGCCGAAGCGAAGGGCCACGATGTAATGGACATCTCTGCAGATGAAAGCGCTAGGTACAACCTCCTCAAAGGTAAGACCATTATGGCACCTCGATATTTCAATTTTATGCTTTTGGAAGAAATAGGGTTGAAGGATAAATTGTTGCAGTTGTGTGCTAAAAGTGGATGGACCCAGTTTATTTGAATGGATTATCCCATTTTTACTTAATTAACTCTTAAGTTCTTTACCACCCTACATTTTAAATTGCCAACTTCCACCGAATTTTGGTTTAGGTTAAGGGGTAAGGCTCATAAGTTAGATGAAAAGGTACTAAATTCACCTTTTGCCTTTCTTAAGGTCCATGTAGAGGATGTCCATCAAAATTTTGCTACAAACAATTATTGGCCTTTTTGACTAAGCTCCTAGAATTCAAACTAAAAAATGCTTAAAATGCTAATATTCTCACTCATGAATGCTTATTATTGCATAAATTTATTTGTTATGCTATCTTTTCCAAGACGCAAAGTAATAAATGTTTGGCTAGAGAATTATTTTTATGATGGTGTAATGAAGAGAAGGTAAAGGTGCAGATGTCCTTTTTATTTTTTCCCATCTTTAATGTAATCAGTGGCTAAGAAGGGGAATTATCTAGGATTAGGATATGTAGCCACTGCATTAGTAAAACATTTCACTATTGATACTACTGGACTAACCCCTATTGTCTGTGAGTACTTTGATATCTATTCCTTATGCCTCTCGAAAATTTTGTAGCATAGCATCACGGAGCTTCGAGATCCTAGGACTCGAACAACTATCAACCTTAGGTTTGCTAGTGAGCCATCAAGCCCTAGGGATGACCCATCGTATGATGATGATTCAAGTGAGGATTCAAAGGAACCAGGTTAGAAGAAGGTCTACAATCTCCTCGAAGGCCAAAACAATCAAACACAACAGCAATTGGCCGTACTGAATGAGCAAATGCAGGCAGTGATCCAACGTCAGTGTCATCTAGAAAGAAAAATCCACAAAGCCTGGGCACTGCAAGGACTTCACATTCTTTCACCCACACCGTCGCCCCCTTCCTCTCCATAAGCTTTCTTACCCTCCCTTTTAGTTGAGTTTGTTTCTTTTATTTATTTCTCAATTGTTTATTGCATTGTTATTTTGATTCTTCAGTGATTTTGTATGTGTTTTCCTTGCTTTTATTGTTTTTCTCATACATGGAGGACAATGTGTCCTTCAAGTGTGGGGAGGTAGTTAATTATTTCATATTATGTTTGCGAAGTTTGTTTTTATGTTTGCATTGCATGTTTAAATGTCATTTAGGATGCATGATAGTTTTTTTTTTACTAGTTCTTGTGTTCGCATGTCATTTTTCCCTACATTTTAACCTTTGTAAGACTATGAAATTCTATCATAGTAATTGGAATGGGATTGAGATACATGCTTAAAGTTAAATTAGGTCACTTGAATAAAAGGTGAATCATGCGGATTGACCTAAGTAGTTGGTTACATAGGCTTATATAAAAATTGACATTAGAGTGATTAGGTGATGTATAGAATAGGATGGGTCTTCAATTGAGCCTAAGTGAGGGGTGGAGCCTAAATGACTCTATTCCAAAGTCATTCCATTATTTGTGTATGTGATATTCTCAGAGGTGGTTACCTCTAGAACTTGCTCTGAACCAATTTGAATGTACTAGATGCATCCTAAATAGAATTGATAAAGGCCCTCTTTCTTTTAACGTTTAGCTTAAATGATCAACCTATGTCATTGTCCCTTGGAAATCCCTTTGAGCCTTTCACTTATTTGTTTCATGAAGAAAATACCCCCATTTTAAAACCCTCAAGCCTAATCAGCTTACCCAATCACAAGTTTAATAGTGTGCTAAGTTTGCATTTGTTTGGAATTTTGGCTATATTTGGTTTTCGGAGATGCTTTAAGTAGTTTCTAGTACTTTTACTCATAGAGCACAGTGCATTTAACTAGTATTTTGTTTATTATTTCTTTATTATTGTTAAAAAAAGAGAAAAATAAAGAAAAATTTTGAAAGAAAAAAAGAAGAAAAGACAGAGAAGAAAAGGAAAAGAAAAGGAATAGCAATTCGTAGAAAAAATAAATGTTGAGTAGTAGTTTTATCCATTTGCATGTCTTAAGATGTCATTTTGTGTCCCTTTGCATACTTAGTATTTTATGAATGCTTGTGATGGAACCTTTCATACCCTTTTTGGCATACCTTAACCCTAACCACATTACAACCCTTAGCAAAGTCTTTTTGATCTATTTGTGCATGTAATCACTATAGAAAAGAATTGGTGTATTTGTAAGCCTATCATAGTGTGATTTCGTATAGCGAGTTTTGAGTGAAACATAACCTTTAAACACTTGAGTGAAATGAGTGAATTTCTTAAGGAAGATCCAGTTTGATTCTATGCTTGCCTTTTATCAATAGTGTCATAAGTTGAGTTTGTTTATTTATGCCAATGAAAACTAGTCTTGATGTGTGTAGTAGCTTAACATTTAAGTTAGCCAAAATTTGAAAGATTGCATGCTCTTAATCCTTGTGAAGATGAATTCATAGGATGAACTAGTTATGCTTGATTTTGCTTGAGGACAAGCAAAGGTTTAAGTGTGGGGAAGTTGATAAATGTTCTTTTAGGTTATGTTGTTAGGTTGTTTCTAGGTGTTTTAAGTGTTTCTTTAAGTGTTTTAGCTTTAGTTTATTTCATCTTTTGCATCTTTTGCGTCTTTGCATATTTTGAGCTTATTTTGTCGTGCATCACCCAATTTTTATTTCTTCTTTTTATTTTTTTCTAGCTTGAGAAACATAAATGTTGTTAGATTATTTTTTATTATGAGTAGCTAAACACTTTATAGGATTTATTCTTAAAATCTTTTATGAAACTCTTACTTTTTGATTCAATGAATGAATGTTTTTTATATGTATTGAGATTATACCTTGCAATAGAGTGCTTAGGTAGTGGAACGGGATTTGGTTCCTAAAAGACTTATATATGTTAACGTTTTGCAAGTAGCTAAAAAGAGATCTTGGCTATTCGTTTAAATTAACTATATAACTGCTTAATATCTAGTTGAATGATTAGGAAAGGTTATGTAACTCGAGAGGCAGCATAATTGATTCTATCTTAATTGAATTAAGGATAACTAATTGTGCCTTAAGAAAGGATAATTAAGCATTAAAAATTCTTAGCTCAAACGTAAGTGAATCATTAAGATATGAGGGAAGCAAAAGAAGGATAGAGTGGCTCCTAAACTTAAATCTTGACTATCAAATTACTACACTTTACCCAATTGATTGGTCTTTGCTTGTTTCACTAATTTTAGTTTATTTTCAATTTTTTAGCATTTGAAATTATTTTCTTAAAGAAAGCATATCCTGAATTAAGTGGTCATTAAATACAATCCTTATGGGCAATATTACAATTGTATGACTCATATTGTTTCAATATAACGTAAAGCTAGTGAGAATTTATCAGCATATATAAACTGACTCATCATGAATACCACCGGTTACTTAACTAGGTCACCTACGTCAACTAGCTACAAACACTACTCTTGAACTTCTGCATTTTAATAGGTATGAAGACAGCACAGAGAATAAAATTTTCTCATTTTTTCACTTTTTATGCAATTTAAAAGATAAACAACTTTTTAATAAGTCATAATTACTCATGTATATGCCTTATACAAATAAAATATTGGGTTAATAGTAAAAAAAGTGATCAACCTTTCAAAAGTTTCAATTGAGTGAATAAATTTTACGAAGTTAACAGTTGAGTGAAAAAGGTTGACCCCATAGTCTTTGTTGACGGACCAGACCCGACGGACATGATCTAACCTGATCCTTCCTACTCCAAAATTTTTATCTCTTCCAGTTGATTAATTTTAAATGCATTACTATACTTAATTCATACATATTATTTTGATTAATTGATGCTTATTATTTTGAAGTATGATTAATTTATCCTTTAAGTTTTTAAGTTTAAACTTATTTAAAATATTAAAAAATAAGTTTAAACTTATAAAATTTCAACTTAAAATATATAAAAATTCAGTAAAAATCTATCATAAAAGTATTCTAAAAGTCACTTAAAATAATTTTATTAATAATTATTGTCTTAATCTTCAATTATGAATTATATTTATTATTTTACATGCATTATTATAATAACATAATTTAAAATTTATTAACATTTTTTTCTTAATAATAATTAAATACTTTAATTTTCTTTAAAAATATTATGTAAAAATATTCTTTTATGAAATAAATCTATATTAAAATTTTTTAAATAAGTTATTAATCTAACATTTTAACATTTTTTCAATTATGTGACTAAGATTAAAAAATTTTTCAATTGAGTGATAAACGTTTAAAAAATCAACCAGAAGGGGTTAAAAAGTTAAAGTGGGCTGAGTTGGGTCAATCAGATTGGGCCTGGTTCATCAAAAAAGACTAACGATGTCAACCATTTTCACTCAACTAGTTGAATTTGCAAACATTAATCACTCAATTAAAACTTTTAAAAGGTTGATCACTTAACTGAAAAAAATGTGAAAAGGTTGATCACCTTTTTTACTATTATCCTTAAAATATAATGTTCTTCAAATATCCATTTTTTTTAAGTAAATGAAACTCAATTTATTTTAAACATTCATAATTAAATCATATAAACATCTAAAGACCTCAAAATAATCAAAGCCCTAACGCATGATTTTAATGAAATGCCATTAAAGAAAAATAAATATACATCAAATTATTAAGCTTTGCAATAAGAAACGATGAGATTGATAAAGTTTTAGGTGAATTTGTCATTAAATAAACCCCTCCCATACTTAAAAATTGTCCTTAATGTCTAAATATTGTAAAAAAAAACCTTAGGGAAAAGGTAGATTGACATCAAAACTTCCTTAAATGAATGTCGACATGAATGATTGATGAAGACAATCTTGATAAAGACCTAATATGACATATCTATGAGGTTCTTGTCTCAAATAAGAAGGTGGGAAAAATGAAAAAATAAAAAATGGAAAAGGAAGTTAACATCATTATAAATAAAAAAAATTAAAACCAACTAAAGAAACAAACACAATAAAGTAAATGTAAAACAAAAGAAAAATATAATATATCCCAAATGGCATTACTCTAAAGGTGGTTCAAACTAGGATAAGACGATTAGGCATAGTCCTGTAGTTGAGCAAACTTATGTTGCATCCTAGTACGCATCTTTAATAACAATGCAGGAATGGCCTCTACTGAAATTTCAAAAGTCGCAAAGGTAGAAACGGTAGGTAGAGGTGCAATCAATTAATTGACAAAACTCCTAAGACATATCAAATGCATGAATCAGTGCATAAAGATAATCTATAGACTTATCAAACGGTAACAATTTTCGAGTAAGGTGATGCCACTAGAGTCAAACTCTACCATAGTTCCATGCCTAAAAGAAATTGAAGTCAATAGTGGTGGTGGGAAGCATGGTAGGTTCATCTTCAAACTTGACACCTTAGTTAGCCGAAATATTTGAGATAAATCTTAGGAAGCAAAGCACCTTATCTTTTTAAATATCCTAATTCATGGATCAAATGGTACAAAAGATATTAGTCGACAAAGTGTACCTCATTGAGTCAGACGGTCTAAGACTGAACGTCAGCAAATAGTAGAGTGAAAACATTGTGCTCTTGGCCTTAAAGTCGAGGTCAAACATCTAAGACTAGTTTATGCTCTCAGGAGGTTGAATGCATCATAAAGTAGTGCTTGAATAAAATTAAGATCAAACAATACCCCATCGAGCCTCAAACTATGATGCTTAAAGATCTTCCCCATTTCTAAAATTCCTAACAATCTTGAAATATAAGCTCGATTTAAGACAATAAGAGTACCTCTGATTGAGGCCAGGACTTCAAGGGTGTCTTCTTCACCCTTATTCTCGATGTTGACCAAAAATTCCCAAACTAAGGTTAGAAAACTAGTCCATCTAAATGTAGGATTGGAACCTAACCAAGCCTCTCAAAAACTACCTTAATATCAAATTTAGCCTTCACCTTAAGGGCTAGGATCCTTTATACAGTGATAAGATTATGATAAAATTCTATCAATGGGCCTCAAGCCACTTCTAATTGTCCATCGATGTAAATCGAGTTGTATTATAAGCAAGCCTCTTTTACAAATACTAAGTGTCTCTAATCATTTTCATCGAACAAGCTAAAAAAATGGCTTAAAATCTATTAGAAGCAAAGAAATAATGCTCACCTAAAAATACTATGCTTCATAGAGAAATTTACTAGCTTCGAGGTTATTAGTGACTATAAAATGAATGAAGAAATAGAAATGTAGAACATAATGCAAGGAACACAAATATGAGAAAAAAAGATTTTAATAAGTGGCCATAAACTGGAGAAAGATGATGAATTGTGTGTGTAGGTGGTGGTTAGGGTTTTTAAGTGGTCAAAAGAGTGAGGATTTAGTGAAGAAAGTTAAAGGAACGTGATAAAAGAGGGAAAAGGTGAAGAATGAAAATAAAAGGAACAAAAATGATGGAGAAATGAGGGAGAAATCTAGGGAAATGGATCTTGTTAGGAGTGGTGAAAAGGGAAGAAGAAGAAAAAGAAGAAGGTGTTGGATTTTTGTCAAAATGGTGTCGTTGCTTGAAATGAAATAATGCACTAGACAACCATAACAATTGTCTTTGAGAGCATAATGTCGTTGTTATAGTATTGTCATTATGGATTTGGGATAGGGGAAAAAATTGTTAATATATTTGCTTTACGTTATGTTTTCGTAATTTTTAGTAAGTGGCATTGCAATTTTATGATGTGTTTAGGACTTAGATTGATATTCTTTTAATGTTATTGTGTTTGTTTATGTGTTTTGAGTGCCTGAGTAATGATTTTGGGCAAGTTCTTGATCTTAATTTTGTAGGTATCCAATGGAGTTCCATATGGAATTCATGGAGGAAGGAAAGTCGGAGAAAAATAAAAGAAAGAAAAATATAATGTAGATCACGGTCGTGATAGAGAGGAAAAGGCTTGTAAAAATCACAGTCATGACTTACCAATTTTTTTAGCTGTGTGCCTTCTTTGATTTTTTAAGAGATTTAGTTAGAAGACTTTCTTAAGATGATGAAAATAAGATTTGGAAGGATTCTAAGTTTGGAAACAAAAAACATTCATTAAGACTTCAAGGAGTTCATCAACTTTCCAGATTTTCTTAGCTTTTCTAGTAAAGAGATGAGTATGAGCTTGGCTTTGTTTCTTTTCATTATTCCCATTTCCATCCTTTTGTATAGATAATATGATTGTTTTTTGGTTTATTGACATTATGTGTGGCTGAATATTCTTTTAGGAAATTTTTTTAAAAATATTTTGTAGAACTCTTGCTTATTGACTCAATATATGGATGTCTATAATATTTATCATATTTAAACATTGTAATATATTAAGAAATTGAGCTTGGTAATTTTTATTAAGCTTACATTGAGAGTTGGAACCTAGTAGACCGATAAATAAACATTTTAGTAATTTATTAAAGAGATATTATGGTTGATTAATAGATTTTCTTTAAGATTGCTTTACTTCTAATTGGACTACTAGGAAGGTTTTATAGATCAAGAGATTATTAGACTAATTTTATTTTATTAAATTAGGGAAAATTAGTTACACCTTGAGAGAGGGTGACTAAGAAATTAAGATATCTTGGGCTGAACATGATTGAATCAATAAGCTAATAAGGAAAACATTTTGGGATAAAAGTGATTATTAGGTTTTTAATCTTGATTTCCTAATTCACTACACTTTGATTTTTTTTTTTACTTTAGTTAAATTTTAGTTCTTGTTATTTATTTTTGTTCCTTAGCCAAGGTAGAAACTAAGTTTTTGGGTCAATAAATCTAGTCCTTGTGGGACGACATGTATTATACGATAAGTTTATGACCCATGCATTGGCGGTATAAGTAAAACAAGTTAGCATTACGAAGTGATTAACAAGTTTTTAGCATTGTTACTTGGGTTAGTATTTTTAGCATCTTATTTTGTTTGAGTGATTTTAATTTAAGAATTTTGAAACTTTTCCTTATATATTTTCAGGTGCATGAACACAGGCAATATAGGAATATAGAAGTAGTTAACCAACAATGAGTCTCCAGACATTACTAGACAAAAGAGGGGGTTAAGAAGAGAAAAAAACTAAGAGGCCATGAATAGAACTATGGCAGAAGAAAGTCAATAAGGAGGGAACCAAAAAACTCTTATAGACTTCATGATGCCAGGTTTTATTGTAAGGTAACATGGAATAACAAGGCCTCCAATTCAAGAAAATAATTTTGAATCCAGCTAGCTCTACTTTACATGCTTCAAACAAGTATCCAATTTTATGGGTTGAAAAATGAAAATACGAACGACCATCGCCATCTTTTTGGAGATTTGTGATACATTATTATACAATAGGCTATCTTAATATGTGGATAGGATGTGGTTGTTTCCCTTCACCTTGAAGGATATAGCTAAGGTATGGTTGAATTCCTTAATCCCAGAGCACATCACTATATTGGAGCGACTTGCACAAGCATTCTTGGCTAAATATTTCCCATTGACCAAGATGACTAGGATCATGAAAGAGATCACAAACTTCTGAAAAAGTGATAAGGAGTCATCGTATGAGGCATGAGAGAGATTTAAAAGCTATAGATGAGCTGTCCACATCTGAACCTACCAATAGAGTTCCTTTTTCAGATATCTTATAAAAGGATGAACCCAAATACAAAAGTAACAACTGATGTAGTGGCTGGAGGTTCTTTATTGTAGAAAATCATAGATGCAACCTATCACCTTTTAGATGAAATGATAAATAATAGTTGTTTATTGTTGAATGAGAGGGGCAAGTAAGGATTCAAGGAGCAAAAAGGGATGATTACAATGATTTTATAATAGTACCTCAACCACAAGTTTTATCCCTCACGAAGCAACTTAGGATTGGAAACACGAATACCAATTCGAGGGAACAATTAAAGGCTATCACACTTAGTAGTGGTAAGAAATTAGAGTAGCTAAGTGGTGGGAAACTTGTCAATCCCTTATCTTCTAGAAGTATGGGAGCCTTCCAAGAAACACGAAGACCAATTCAAGGGAACAGTGGAAGGCCATCAAACATAAGTATGACAAGAAATTGAAGGAGCCAAAGGAGATGGTTAATAATGCAAACGAGGAGATCCAGGAGAAAGAAAAAAAAAGAGGAGGAAAAAGCCAATGTGCCACCATCAACATACAATCCACAAAGACACGGGCAAAATCAAATAGATTCTTAATTCTTTAAATTCTTGGAGAAGTTGAAGAAGCTACTATTCAATTTGTCCTTTGTAGAAGAATTAGAGAGTATTTCTAACTATGCCTAGTTTATTTAAGGATATATTAACCTACAAGCGGACTTGGGAAAAGAAATAAATGGTGGTCTTGGCAGAAAGTTGTAGCTCTATCATCACTAGCCATATGTCATCCAAGTTATACGATCCAAGGAGTTTCACTGTACCTTATGTTGTTAGTTACTTGAAATTTTGTAGATGTTTGTGTGATTTAGGAGCAAGTGTTAACTTGATACCTTTGACTATTTTTATGAAATTAGGGCTAGGAGATGTGTAGCTGATCTCCATGCTTATTTAATTGGTAGATCAATCCATTAAGATGCCATATAGGGGTAGTTGAAAATGTGCTAGGAAAACTAGATAACCTCGTAATTTCCATTGATTTGTTGTGCTTGATTTTAAAGAAGATAGAAATTGTCCTTCAATTTTGGGAAGAAAATTTAAGAGCACCAGTAGGACACTAGTTGATGTATATGAAGGGAAGCTAATTTTGAGATTTTGAGATGAGAAAGTGAAGGTTACGATGAGTAAATCCTTGAATAAAAGAGAGGAGATCTTTACCCGAACAATAACTGTTTCGAAGTATGCATTGACTATAGGAAGTTTAAGTTTTCCAGAAAAAAGGTTCACTTACTATTTCCTTTTATAGACCAAATGATAAGAGAGAAGTAAGGCATAAATTCTATTGATTTCATAATGGCTATTCAAGTTTTAATAAAATGTTCATTTATCTGGAAAACTAAGAGAAGACAACCTTCACTTCACCTTATGGCTAATTAACATACCAGAGGATGCCCTTTGGTCTTTATAATGCACTTGCCACCTTCCAAAAATGCATGATGGTCATCCTTGAAGATATGATTGAGGACGTCGAGGAACTATTTATGGATGAATTATTAGTTTTTGAAAGTTCTTCTGATCATTGTTTCATAAATTTCTTATTGAGTTCTCCAAATATGTGAGGACTCTCACTTGGTGCTGACTTAGTAGAAGCATCATTTGATGATCTAGAAAGGAGTTATCTTAGGCCATAAGATCTCATGCAAAGGGCTAAGTTGAATTGAACCAAGATAGAGGCCATTAAAAAGCTCCCACTACCTATAAATGCCAAGGGCATCTAAGCATTCCTAAGCCATGTAGGTTTATATTGACGATTCATTAAGGATTTTCTCTTATTGTTTAATCTTTAACTAATTTATTGTTAAAAGATATGCCTTTTAAGTTTAACACTAACTTTTTACGTACTTTGGATAAATTAAGCAAGGTACTCACCTTCACTCTAATATTGACTTGATAATATTAATACTTTCCCTATGAGATTATGTGTCATGCAAATGATCTTGGCATTGATGCTTGCTTAGAACTTGGCAAGAACTCAATTGAATTACATTATAATCGAGAAGGAATTGCTCGTAATGGTATTTTCTTCTTATAAATTTTGTTCATAACTCTCACACTCAAAGGTTATTTTATTTTTAGATCATGTAGCCTTGCATTACCTTTTTTCAAGAAGATCTGAAGCCAAGGCTAATTTGGTGGGTTCTTTTTCTCTTATAATTTGATATCGAGATAAAGGATAAGAAAGGAGAGGAAAACGTAGTTGAAAATCACTTATCACACCAAGAAGAAGAAGAAATCAATGAGCACTTCCCCAAAAAAGCTTTGATGATGGTAACCAATCCATTTTTTCGAAGGATTGTAGATATTGAAAACTATCTCGTAAGTGATATTCTTCCTTCTAATTTATCCGAACGATAAAGGAAATATTTTCTATTTTAATGTACTGGTTATATATGGGAAGAACTTGTGATTTATAAATTTGTGTTGATGGTTTTATTCCCAAGATTGTTTATGAAGAGGAAATTCTCAAAGTTCTTACACAATGTTGTATCTCATTTATACAGGGAACTATATAGAGCACAATATGATAGCTTATGTCTGAGAAAGTGATTTTTATTCACCAAGCTTGTTCAAAGATGCTAGAGAGTATGTGCTTCATCGTGATAGGTGCAAACGAATTGTGAATATTTCAAAAAGAAATTTCTAATGTTTTGGAGGTTGAAGTGTTTGATTTGTGGTGCTTAGATTTCATAGGACTTTTCGGGTTCTCTCAAGGTAACTCCTATATCTTAGTTAGAGTTTATTGTGCATCAATGTAGGCTAAAGCAATAAGCAGTCAAAAAAATGAGGACAAGGTAGCACAAATGTTCATTAAGAAGATATTCACTCGGTTTAGACCACCTACGACCATTATAGGTGATAGAAGATCTCAATTTTGCAATAATTTCTTTAATACATTTTTGAGAATATATGGAGTACATCATTAAGTGGCTAAGAACAACCATCCTTGCACTAGTTGCCAAGTAGAGGTTGTGAATCTAGAGTTGAATAGAATTTTGGAAAAGTTAGTGAATGGTTTAAAGAAAGATTAGGTGATTAAATTGGATAATACCTTATGGGATACTAGACCGCTTTTAGGACCTTTATAAATATGACTCCTTTTTTATTTATGCATGCAAGGCATTCCATTTACCTTTAGGGTTGGAACATAGAACATATTGGGCAATTAGAAAGTTGATTTTTCATTGGAAGTTACCTAGTGATATGTGATTGTTATCAAAGAATGGATTGTTACATCTTGATGAATTAAAAGAGTTAAAGCACAAAGCTTACAAGAATTCCATGTTGTATAATGAAAAGGTGAGGAACTGGCGTGATGCCCATATGAAAAAGGAGTTTAAGAGTGGAGACTTGGTGCTTTTTCTTAACTCAAGCATTAAGTCAAAATGGAGTGGCCTATTCAAACTTATTTAATTGCTTACCCATAGAGCCTTATAATTGGAGAATGAAAAAGATGAAAATTTCAAGGTTAATTGAAATAGATGCAAGTCGTACTTTAAAGGGGCATCCTCACATGATAGGGAATTGATTTGTTTCGTTTCCATTGCTTATCATTGACTGAATTGAGGATGGTGAAGATAATCATCTTAACATAGCATGTCTTTGTTTTTATCTTGTTCTCCTTTTTAATTTCTTATTTGTGTTAATTTTTTTATTTTATTTCATTTTTGTTTGTTCTCCTTGAATTCCAAGAATTTTGGGTGGTTCTTTGGGTTTCTAATGATTGTATGCAAGTTTGGTTGTTTGGGTTTTTATTGCAGTTGGTCACATACAAAATTAGCTCAAATTAATCTATCTTTGTTGCACAATTTAATAATTTAATTTGAGACCAACATTTGGGAAGCGTATCGGTTGAATCAAATAAAAAAGTGGAGTATATTTAAGATTTTGAGTATCGATCCCACGAGGAAGTTTATAGGATGTAAGTACTAGTTCAATAAGATTACAATTATCTAGAGAACACTTAACTTTATGATTTTATAAAATAAATAACTAAAATCCACTCTAAAATATCCTAGAAAAATTTTAAACTATTGTAACAGAGTCACAGGTTGCTTTTCCTAATTTATTCAGTTAAGCTTTAGTAGTTGATGATTTAATTGATGGA
>JAOXYD010004943.1:0-15477 GCA_028565735.1 Pinacopodium congolense | reverse complement strand
GTCAGTCCATGTGCACAGATGAACAGAAAAAGAGGTCTCTCCATTGGGCCAAGCTCTTTGGATCTAGTCTTAGAGAAAAACTTCTCTCTTTTCAATATGTTTTTGTATTCAATAATAAATTATGCATCCAAACTCAAATAGAATACAAAATAGATATTTACACATAAAAATAAGATTGAATTTGCATTAAAAAGCATATGAAAATTTAATAAATTTCAATCTTATCAACTACCAAGAAGGAATTACTTACAATGGTATTTGCTTATGAAAAAAAATTTTCTTATATTTTGAGCTTAAAGGTTATTGTGTTTACAACTCATGCGACATTGCGCTATTTTTTTTTCCTGTAAGGTTAGGCTCATTCAATGGGTGCTTCTGATTTAAGAATTTTACAGTGAAATTAGATACAAAAAAGGAGAAAAGAATATGGTGTCAAATCACTTATCGAGGCCTGAAGGAGGAAATTACTAAGAAGAAGAGGAAATCATGGAGAGTTTTCATGATGAATCTTTGATGATGGTAACAAACCCTTTTTTTCCTTGATTTGCTGACATTTCAAATTACTTTTTAGGTGGTATTCTTCCCCCAGTCTATTATGCCAATAAAGGAAGCGTTTTTTGTTTCAGTGCTCCAGATATATATATATATAATATATATGGGATGGCACTGCACATTATAAGACATGTGCTGATGGTTTGATTCATAGAGGTGAGTCCCTTAAAAAGAAATACCTAAAATTTTGTCTCAATGTCAAAGCTCACCTTATGTAGGATACTATAAAGCAAAAAAAATGGTTGCTCGTATATTGAAATGTGGATACTATTAGCCAATCTTGTTCAAGGATGCTAAGAAATTTGTATTGTATTGAAATAGGTACGAAAGAGTGGGGAATATTTTAAATAGGGATGAGATGCCACTCTCCAGCATCATAGAAATAGACGTGTTCAATGTATAGGGATTGGACTTCATGGGACCATTCCCATCCTCTCTGGGTAACTCTTACATTTTGGTTGGATTTGATTATGTCTCTAGGTGGGTTGAAGCCATAACTACTACAATAAATGGTGAAAAAGTGGTTCAAAGGTTTATCAAGAAGATATTCACTAGGTTTGGGGTGCTTAGAGCCATACAGGTGATGGAGGAAGTCACTTCTACAACAATTTAAAGCTCTTTTGAATAGATATAATGTTCACCATAGACTAGCTACTCCTTACCATCCTCAAACAAGTAGCCAAGTAGAGGTGGTGAATAGGGAATTGAAGAAAATTTTACATAAGGTTTCCCACACTTATCAACTTCCCCATACTTAAACATGTGCTTGTCTTCAAGAAAATTAAGCACAACCATTACATTCCATCAATTCATTTTTCATGAGGCCAAGTGCATGCAATCTTTCAAACTATGACAACTTAAATATCAAGCTACTACACACATTATAATCTTTTCATCAATACACATAAACAAGCTCAACTTATGATACTATTGATCAAAGGTAGGCATGAAACCAACATGGATTTTCCTCACAATATTCACTCATTTCACTCATGTGTTTAAGGGTTGGTGATTTGCTCAAGGCTCCCTCTAACAGATTACACTACCATAGGCTTGAAAATTCATCAATTATCCTCCACACAAATTACATGCTAAATGGATCAAAAGGACTTTTGATTACGGTTGTAATGGGGCCATGGTCAAGGTGATTCATAAATGGATTTAGGGGTTCTTCACAAGAATTCATAAGACACTAAATGTACAAGGGGACAATAAAATATATTTATGATAGATACATGTAAATAACTGACTACTCAACATTTATTGTTACTACTAACTTTGATTCTTTTCTTTCTTTTTTTCTTTTTTTCTCTTTTTTTCTTTTGATTTTTTATTTTTTTATTTTTTTATTTTTTTATACTAATATGAAAACACTAAACAAAATTGTAGCTGTATACAGTTGCAATAAGAGTATAAGTATTGCTTAACTCGGCTCAGAAAAAAAATGCTGCTAAAATCCCAACTAATGCACACTTAGTACTTTATTAAACTTGTGATAAGGTAGGTTAATGGGGTTTTTGAGTTTCTAATGTAGGGTGTTTAATTCAAGAAACAAAAAGGTTAAAGGCTCAAAAGGTGTTATAAGGGATAATAAATTAGGTGGGTCATTTAAGTCAAAGGATTACAAACAAAGAAGGCCTTAATCCTTTGTGATAAGGTAGGTTAATGGGGTGGGGTTTTTGAGTTTCTAATGTAGGGTGTTTAATTCAAGAAACAAAAAGGTTAAAGGCTCAAAAGGGGTTACAAGGGATAATAAATTAGGTTGGTCATTTAAGTCAAAGGTTTAGAAACAAAGAAGGCCTTAATCCTTTCCACAAAACATGCATCTAGTAGTTTTAAACTGGTTCAAAGCAAGTTGTGAAGATAATCATCCTAGGGGAGCATCAAACACAACAAGAAAAGTAAAATGATTGAAATGTAGTCATATAAGCTCAATGCCTCACATAGGTTTATATATGAAAATCCATGATAATTTCATGCATTCCCTAATCGCTCAAATATTAATTTCTAACCAAGTTTATGCACCTAACTATTTCAATCAATCAGCATAGTTCACCTTTCACTCAAGCCACCTAATTCAACTTCAAGCATACACTCAATCTTGTTCTAACTATTATGATAGAATTTTATGGTATAATGCACATAATAATGACTCAAGTGCAAAGAAATTGACAAGCCTAATACTAACAATCTATCATACATCCTATATGATATGTAAAATACAAACAAAAATGCAATGACTACCTCCCCACACTTGAGGGACACATTGTCCTCAATGTGTGAAGAGAGCACCAAAATAAAGAATGCAACGATTAAAGTAATAAAACAAAACAAAGTAATCGACTTTTTCAAATAAAATACAACAAACATGTAGACAAAATAAGTAATAAATAAGTAGAGGGCAAGAAAACTTATGGAGATTCCGTTGGGGATGATGTTGGGGAAGGCACTTAGACCCCTTGCAGTGCAAAAAAATTGAAAAGCTTCTTAGTTTGATAACGTTGTTGTTGCTCTATTCGCTTCATCCTATCCTCCATGAAGTACAAACATCACTCTAGAATCTTATGGTTATCTTCCATGGTGGATAAAATAGCTTCCAATCCTTCATCCTCTTTGCCAGAGTCACCAGAAAAGCTGTCATTGTTTGAGGATGGTGAGTGGATGATGATTCTATAGACTTCCTTTTTTGCATTGTAGCTTGGCAATAATAAAACCAACAAATTCAAACAATGAATATGAGTTACTTCATAACCTTAATTGTAATTGATGATTATAAACTCAAGATTCAAATTAAGAAAGTAATCAATTATTTTTCAAAAAGAAAGTTATCAATTGAAAACCTAAATTTGATAAATGATTAAAAGCATAAATCACTTTTTTTTCCCTAGATAAACCAGTAAGTAAAATTAAAAAAGAAGAAGACATGTACAAAGCAAGTTCAAGCAACCTAAACAAGGACCAACAGTAACTGGCTACCTAACCAAAAGAAAATTTTTTTTAAGGAGCTAATCAAGTAATGGGAATTAGTCTCACAGAAGAACAAAAAGCAAGGAAAAAAAAGCAAGCTGTACAGTCGTAAAGCACCAACCTAAGTATAAAAACCAAGAGACAAGAACATGTTTTTATCAAAATTAATGAGACCCTAGTTCAGATTTGATTCGAGTAGGGGGCTTAGACAGTTTCCTCACAATAAATCACTTTTTAATTTTTTGTATTCACCAAAATGCAATTAACTCTAGACAAACACTAGATTTTCTTGAAAAATCACAAATCAAAGGACATTGGATTCTCATTAATAATGTGCTTATATATATTTATGTATTGATAACAACACAACAAAATAAACCTTGTTTTTTCTAGGCCATCAAATGGAAGCGAAGTCAAAATGACTTGTTTGTTTTCCAAGTTTTCTAAGCCAAAATGGCGTTCAAACGTGCTTCCACTCTTTTGGCTTGATTCTAAGTTTTTTCTACCTTATAGTCGTTGAATACTTTTAAGTTTCCAGTCTTCTTCTCCTGGCCTCCTCCTCTCCATTACTTCCCGAGTTTTTTATTGGTCCCTTGTCTATACAACCTCCTTTGGTTCTTAGCTTCTGTTCCATTATTCACTTTCTTACCTTTTTTCCTTTTCCTTTTTTGGCAAATGTTTTTCAAACTCTTTTGGCCACCTTCGTTTTGCTTTTCATTTCCTCCTTCTCTTGACTTCTTTCCTCCTCCTTCCCATCCCTCCCTATTCTTGTTTGCACTTCTTCTTTTACTCCTCATTCTAGTTCTTCCTTCTCCTACTTAGCCATATACTACTTTTAGAGTTTTTGCTAAGAAGGACCCCAACTGCTACCCTAAGAAAATCTAGTGTCAAGTCCTTTGTGATCAATGCTAGAATCACTCTTAGTGTCCTTCCCTAGAAGATGGCAAGGCTAGAGTAGTGCTACCATTAGAGGTATCGAAAAAAAGAGTTGAAATGTTAGTCATCCTGCCTAATTGATTTTTTTGTTAATAGAAGGATTGAATTCTATTTTATGAAATTTTGGGCCTTTAAAAGTTGGAATAAATGGGGTCTAGAAGAAGAGCTTTAGAAGGGATTGATCTATACCTATTCAAATTTAGTTATGAATATAATATGAAGGAATTTATGGTTGTTGGTGCTTGTAATATTTTTCTGTAGCAATGGAAACTTGGCATGAAGTTGGAGGTGTCAACATATTCCTTTTTGGATTCAGATTATGAATATATCCCTAGAATATTTCTCCACTTTGAGGCTTTGTTGCTTGGTTAGCTATATAGAAAGTCCTTTTTTATGGATGAAACCACTACAACTCTTAAACATTTAATTTTTTCTATGATATGTGTGGAGATCCCATATGTCATGGAGCTTCCTAATTCTATATCATAAAACTCAATTCTAAAATGGAGCTAATATAGTCTGAGCTTAGAGTTAACTATCAAAGGTTACCTACTTGGAGGCTACAATCTAAACTATGAAAGCAAATGTGAAGAAAGTTTCAAAGGGTGATCATATTGAGCTTAATGAGTTAAGTAGTAAAAAGATATCTAGTAGGTTAGATGCAAGTATGACAACTTCACCTCGTGAAGGAACTAATGGATCCCCTTTAGTTGGCTCTTAAGGATACCTTTGAACATTCTATTCCTCCTCTATTTAGGTTGTAGCAATTTAGGAACCAAATGTATCTCATGTTGTGAGCCATTGTAGGGAGGAGACTGAGCTAAATTTGTCTTTAATTATGGCTATTCAAGCCTATCAAAAGCTAAACGCCATGGAGGAAGTGGTGGTTCATAATGACATGGGAGTGATTCCTTAAAATGATTTTCAAGGGCTAAAATCCCTCTGAGGACCTAGTTGTTCAAAATGACAAAGGTGAGATTCCTGGTAATGTTCAAGAATAATATCACATTAATGGTTATGAGATTGAGACTGATTTTGCACATAGATCTTTCTCAAGTGATAGCGCTTAAAACATACATATTTTAGTCATAATTTATTGCTTACTAAGAGAAGTTTTGGATGCAAATTCATGTGATTTTCATGCATTTTGAGTTAAATTCCTTGAATGAGATGTTACTTATATGATTTTCATATTTATCATATTTCATATGGTTTTGAAGAAAAATTTAATGCAATTTTTGCATTAAAAATGGTGTGGAGTTAATTTGGGATTGAAGAATATTAAGTGATGAAGTTCTATACCAAATTTCATAGTTGAAGGACAAGGGAAAAATAAGTTGTGGCTAAAGTTGGAATTTCAGGTAAGACGTCAGCCTCGCCTTCTTGATCTAATTTAGCTATTTTTAGGTCTTTCAAGCTTTCACAGGCCATAATTTAGCCACCAATCAATATGATAAAAATCCTAAGCTATCCTAAAAGGTTTTCATGCAATTTGAAGGGAAAAAAGGACCCAAACACATTAATTTGAAGATCAAAGCAGGATTTCATACATCAAGTATCAAGAATTCAAGGCAAAATTATCTTGAGCTTCTTTAATTCCTTCTTTTCTATGATTGCTAGTATGCTTAATATAATATGTAGGAACTAATATTCTCATAGGATTTGGGTTTTTATGAACTCAATGATGTAGTATTTGTTGTTATTCTTAAATTAAATTGTTAGTTCCAGATTTCGAATTTGGCTATTGATGGATATTTATGACTTTGAATTTAATTGTTATACGAACGTAAGCCTTGTTTTCAAAGCTTTGATTTGTGTACAATTAGATTGAGAGATAGTTTTTATTAGATCACTCCATTAATAAACTACCTTGCACGGAGACTTAGAGATAGGTTTTAAAATGATATTTGGGTTAGGTGTGAACTTAACTAAAACCATAGATTCCATACACCAATTTAATGCATTCAATCAATAGATTGGGATAGAGAAAAATTTTGTCTAATTTATCGAATTGAATAGGATTGTATAACTCGAGAGAAAGTGCAATTTCCTTTTAGAGTCTATGGGCTAATGAATATAGAATTCGAGTTAAGACAAGATAAACAATGAATATGAATGCATCATAGAGAGAGTAATTACTTGAATCATAACTTCATCATTAATTGTTAAACCTTGTAAGTTATATTAGACTTTTATTTTAATTTTTTAGTCATTTTCTTTATCCAATAATTCAATCAATTCATAAATTTTGATAGTCTATCTAATTTAAGTTGAAATCCATTGATAATAATAGTCATTGTGGTTAGACACCTGGATTCACTAAAACTATATCACATAGTGATAGGTGTAATCGCCTTTCTCGTGTGTCCCTTAATCATGAATGTCAGTCATTAGGAGTTAGAAGACATCATGAACAAGTGGATAATGTAGGTAATAGCCAAAACAATCCTTATAGCAACACTTATAATCTGGGATGGAGAAATCACTTCAATTTCTCATGGAGAGCTCCAGGCCAGCAAGGTCACAATAATATACCTGGTTTCCAATTGCAGCATCAAACTAACAACCATCCTAGCCTGGTAGAGATCCTTGCTAAATATATCACCATCACTGATACTCGATTCCAGGATGTTAAAGTCTTCAAAAAGAATTTAGAGAATTAAGTAAGGTAGCTTACCAAGAGTGTTTCAAAGGGATCCCAAAGTGCTTTATCTAGAAACAACGAAAAGAATCTAAAGGAAAACGTGCAGAGAATATTCTCAGCCACTGAAAAGGAAGTTGTAGAGTCAATGTGTGAGGAGAAGAGTATAGTAGAGAAAGAAAAGAGAAAGGAAGTCAATGACGGAGAGAGTGAGCCATCAAGATTGGTCATCTACAAAAAATTCATTAAAAAACTTAGGGAACATGAAAGTATGTATTTAGACCTCATTGACAAAATACAAGCTAACACTCCTTCGGTTAAATCCCTGATATAGGAACCTAAAGATGCAGAATTTGTATGCAGTGCGCTTAAGGACAAGAAGAAGAGAAAGAATTCTAAGATGTTGAAGCATGATGAATGTGCAGTTGTATTTGTTGACAAGCTACCATAAAAGCTAAAGGACCAAAGGAGTTTTTGAATCCCTTATATTATTGGTATTTTGTATTTACATGATGCATTAACTAACTTAGGGGTCGGTATAAATCTCATGTCCGATAAATTATTTCATAAACTATGGTTGAAGATCATAAAATCTACTAGGAAACATATACATTTAGCATATAAATCAGTGAAGTATCATAGGGGAATTGTTGACCATGTGCTTGTGAAAGTTGATAAGTTTATATTCCCTGTTGATTTTATGGTCTTAGATGTTGAAAGCAAAGATGAAATCCTTTTGATTCTAAGAAGAACGTTTCTAGCCAGTTTAAGGGCCCTAATTGATGTTCTAGAAAATAGATTAACTTTTTGGATTGAAGATGAATTAATCATTTTTCTAAATCGAAGCTATAGTATCATCTTCGAATGAAACATCATATCCCTCTTTTGATAATTTGCTTCATAAAACTATGAGTAATATGCAGGAGAGACCAACCAATGTATCCCTAGAGTTTGATTTTGTAATGATGTCAAGGCTTAGCCAATATGGAAGTTTGACAACACTGGCCCTTGTTTTAAATGAGCTAGATGAAACGAGATAAGATAATACAAGGAAAATAAAGTGCCCTTCAACCAAGAAGAAGATAAGGCTTTGAAAGAAGAAAATTAAAAATACTTGATAAACAAAAAAATCGTTGATCTTATGACATTAAACAAACGTTTTGTGGCAGGAAATCCACTATTTAGATTTTGTTCTTTTTTATTTTCATTTGTTTTTTTATTCATTATTAATTAATTACATTTAGTCTATGCATTCCATAGTATAATGTTTACATTTAAGTTTTGTTTCTTGATTTCTTTATAGTGAATTGTTTTGGTGCTTTTCTTTTAATGCATTAGAATTTTTTAAATAATTCAATGACTTAAAAAAAAACTAAAAACTCTACGGCCTCAATCTGTGGCCTAGGTTGCGGTGGTTGGGTAGGAGAACCTATAGGGTGAGCCACTCCTGTGGCCCCATTATATTGGGTGATTTAAACACCTAACTGCCCCATTTAACATATTTTCCACTCATTCTCGTTTCCAAACTATAAAACCTCCCTTATATCCCTTCTCTAATAAGAAAACAACCCTCTTAAGTCTCTTTTTGGGCATCAAATTTTTTAGATTTGCATCATTCCCATAAGGTATGTTTCCCCTCTTTCTCTTTTTACTTGAAATTTAAGGTTAAATGTATGAGTTAGGGTTTGTTAATGGTAAAGCCATTCTTAATTGTGTTGATAATTGTACATTATTGTAGGTTTTTCTAAGTGTTTTTCATGTATTTCTTGCATGATAGGTTGATATTGTTATGTTTTAAGACTTATTTTGTGTATTTTTGTTTAGCATGATCTTCATTGTTGTTTCCTTTATGTTTGGTATTAGTTAGGAGTAAGTTTTGATCATTTTGGTGTTTTTATTTATGTTTTATGTTTATTAATTAATTGTTGATTTTGGGTTAAAATTAATTCTTATTAGTGTATTTATTATTATTATTTATATATAATGAATTAGATTTGAAAATTAAAGTTAAAGAAATTTGAGATGAAAAAAAAGAGGAAAAATGCAAGGTAAAAACATTGAAGGAAAGAAGAGTATAAAGCTTGTAAGGTTAATGCATGCAAATTTTTGAAAGACACCCTTCCTAAGGAAGCATTTGCAAACGCCACCAAACATGAAACACAGGTAAGTGTCTCAGGCACCAATTTGAAGCTTTTACTAACTCCTCTCCACCTTTGACTAAGAAAAGACAAAGCAAGGAGCTCTCCAGGATAGACATGTGTCCACTCTTAAGACAAGAGACTTTGACCAACCTAAAGACCATTCCACTAGAAGAGAAACATAGCCGAGAGAGAGTTTAAAAAGGCTTTCCAAAATGCAGTGGATAGGGAGCTTAAAATAAAATAAACCTAAAGGTCTCCTACAGTAACACATTTGGTAGTCTCCTTTCAAAAAGGGGGAGAGAGCAGATTCAGCAGCCATAAGTGGACCAATAAAGAGAACAAGCGTTTGACAGACACAACGCAAGATTCAAGCATCATGAGGCTTTCTAAATCTTCATTTTCCATATTTTTACATACATAAGGTAAGACAATCATTATTATATTTATTATATTTTTTTTCTCATTGTGTTTTGTATTTTGGAGAATATGGACATAGTTAAACTTATTTATATTATAAGTGGGTAAACTTATTTTAGGATTTGTTATTTGAACTATTTGTGAACCTTTGGTTATTGATTTGATGTTATGAATATTTATACTGTCTATTAAGCTTAAACCCTACTCCAAATTGAGAGAGTGATTTGGGTAATCTGTGTTAAATGTACGAGAGTTGGCATGTAATAGACTTATAGATAACAAGTTATCGATTTATTAGGAAGAGATTTTAATAGATTGATATACTGCCTATAGGATAACTTCATATTTAGTTGAATGTTTAGGAAAGGCTTTCATATAGAGAGATCCTAAAGTTAATCCTAATTTATTTAACTAGTGACATTTAGTTGCAAATTGAGAGAGGGTAGCTAAAATATTAGAAAATATTGGGCCAAATAGAAATTAAATCAATCAAACCAGAGGGAAAAAATAGGGATAACGACAAGTCCTATTCTTTAATATTTATTTTCTCCAAGTTTTGGTTTATAGTTTACTGTTTACGGTTTACGATTTTGGCTTTGGTTGCATTGCTTGATTTTACCTTTAGTTTATTTTCATTTTACTTATCTTTTTAAATTTGTTTGAATTGGTTTCTTAAACAAAGTAAAACCCAAGTTGAGTGGTTACTAGCTACAATCCTCGTGGGATCGACATCCACTTTTTATTACAAGTTATGATCCGCATACTTGCGGTTTTGAGAGTAAGCTAGTAGTTTGTTTTGCAATCAACAATTTTTTTAGCGCCGTTGCCGGGGATTGTTTTAGTTAGCATGTTTTTTAGTTTGGGTTACTTTTTTTAAGAGTTTTTTTATACTTTTCCTTATGTATTTGTAAGAGTATGAACATATGGAGCACACGAAGGTCCACTGAATTTAGTGACCAAGAGTTTTATGACATTACAAGGCATGAAAGAGAGTTAAGAAGAGCGAAACGCGAAGATATAATTCATACAAATATGGCAGAAGAAGGAGAGTAAGGAGGATCAGAGAGGACTTTGATGGATTTCATGAGGCCAAGATTTAGTCCTTAGGGAGTTATAAGGCCTGCAGTTTAAGCAAACAATTTTGAGATAAAGCCTGCACTCCTAAACATACTTTAGAGCAGTATGTAGTTCTATGGGTTGTCTAATAAAGATCCTAACGCCTATTTAGCTAACGTTTTAGAGATTTGTGACACCTTTAGGTTTAATAGGATGTCGAATGATATCTTGAGGCTAAGACTGTTTCCATTTACCTTGAGGGATCGGGTAAATGCATGGTATAACTTATTGAGTTCAGGGCAGATCACCAGTTGGGAGCAGCTTGCCTAAGCATTTCTAACTAAATACTTTCCCTTGACCAAGACAATAAGAATCATCAAGGAAATAACAAATTTTCAACAAAGTGATAGGGAGTCAATGTAGGAAGCCTGTGAGAGATTTAAGGAGTTACAGAGAAGTTGTCCCTACCACAACCTTCTAAGAGGGTTCTTATTGCAAATATTTTACAATGGTGTTAATTGGAGTACTAGAGAGACCATTGATACAGCTACTAGAGGTTCTTTGATGAGGAAAAATATTGATACAGGTACTAGAGGTTCTTTGATGAGGAAAAATATTGATACAACTTATGATCTTTGAGAGGAGTTAGCAGCAACAGTTGTATATGAGCTAATGAGAAGAGTAGACCAAGGCCAAAGGAGTAGAAAGGGATGATACCAATTGACTCAGTGATAGCATTGCAAGCATAGATTACTACAATCACTAAGCAATTGAGTAACATGCAAGGAGATTCCTTATCTTCAGTTAGGGACTTACAATTACAGTGTGAGTTATGTGGGCAGGAAAACCATGGCATAAATGAATACTTCTTGATAGGAGCTAATGGCACAGAACAGGTAAACTACTTGAGCAAACTACAAAGAGGTAACAATCCATACTCTAACACTTACAATCTTGGGTTGGAAAAAGACCAGTCAAATTTTTCTTGGAGTGCTAATAATGTAGGTGGTAAAGCAAAATGGCAAGGACCTCCTAGATTTTAGTGAGACTGAATTGGGTATTTGGAGAGTAAGATGGATAAGATGATGGATGTGTTGGTCTCTAAATTTACAAGTCAGCAGGAAAGTTAGAAGTTAATGGAGGCAAAGTTTGACTAGATTGTGAAGAACCATGCTTCATCCATCTAAAACATGGAGGTACAAGTAGGTCAACTTGCTAATGCTTTGTCTTCTAGAAGTGTAGGTAGCCTACCAAGCAACACTGAAACCACTTTAAAGGAACAACTCAAGACGATCACACTTAGGAGAGGCAAGCAACTGAAGGAGCCAAATGTGCAGAAGGATAGCCAAACAAAAGAGAAAGGTAAGAAGTTAGAATAAGAGAAGGTAGAAGAGAAAGTAAAAGAGAATCCATATATCCCACCACCACCCTACAAGCCTAAGATTTCATATCTATAGAGGGCGAGACAACATCAGGTAGATGCTTAGTTTTCCAAGTTTTTGTAGAAACTGAAGAAGCTTCTGATTAATTTTTCATTGGTGGAGGCATTTGAGTGTATGCCCAAGTATGTGAAGTTTCTTAAGGACATATTGATGGACAAACGCATTTGGGTAGGACAAAAAGACGATAACCTTGATGAAAAATTGTAGTTCGATCATTTCAAGCAAAATGCCTTTAAAACTATAAGATCCAGGGAGTTTTACTATTACATGTGTTGTTGATGATTTTGAATTTTCTAAATGCTTATGTAATTTAGGTGCAAGTATTAACTTGATGGTTTTATCTATTTTTAGGAAATTGAGATTAGAAGATGTCAAGCCAACATCCATGCTCATTCAACTTACAGATCAATCCATCAAGAGGACATTTAGATTTGTAGAAGATGTGTTAGTAAAAGTAGATAAATTTATCATTCCTGCTAGTTTTGTTGTTTTGAATTTTGAGGAAGATAGAACATTTCCTTTGATTTTGGGTATGCCCTTTATGAATACTGGTAGGGAATTAGTTGATATGCATGAAGGAAAACTAGTTTAGGGAACTGTTGATGAGCAGGTTGAATTTAACATGTCTAAATCTTTGAAGAATTCAATGGATGGTAATTCATGTATGAAGATTGAAGTTGCAGATGAGTGTATGAAGGAAGTTGAAGAGGAAGTTGATGATGTTATTAAAGTTTAAAGGGATGAGAGTGTGAGAAAAGAGGAATTCTATGAGGAGGTTAAGTAAGAGAGGTTAGAGAGAGCGGATGCACCCATACCACCTTCCATTGTAAAGCCACCAATTTTAGAACTAAAACCCTTACCTTCCCACTGGAGATACACCTTTTTAGGTAAGGACTAGACCATTAAGGAGAAGATGAAAGCTATAGAGTGGCAAATTTATGATATTAGGGGGATTAGCTCCAATGTGGTGATGCATAGGATCAACCTGGAGGAAGGATGTAAAACAGTGAGGGAGAGACAAAGAAGGTTAAATCCACACATGAAAGAGGTTGTGAAGTTGTTGGACGTAGGGATAATTTACCCCTTTTCAAATAGTGAGTGGGTGAGTCCGGTATAGTGTGTGCCTAAGAAGGGAGGCATGACAGTGATGGACAATGAAAAAGGTAAACAAATTTATACTAAGACCATCACAGGTTAGAGAGTTTGTATTGATTATAGGAAGTTCAATTTGGCTACCAAGAAAGACCACTTCTCCTTACCTTTTGTCGACAAAATGATTGAGAGGGTGGCTGGCCATGCTTTTTATTATTTTCTTGATGGATACTTAGGGTACAATTAGGTGTTCATATACCCAAAGGACCAAGAGAAGACCACTTTCACTTGTCCTTATAAGAATTTTGCTTATAGGAGGATTCCTTTTGGACTATGAAATGCACCCACCACATTTGAAAGGTGAATGATGCCCATATTTGAGGATATGAATGAAGACTTCATGGAGGTACTTATGGATGATTTCTCTGTATTTGAAGACTCTTTTTAGCATTACTTGTTTAATTTGGATAGAGTGTTATTAAGATGTGAGGAGTACCATTAAGTCTTAAATTTGGAGAATTATCATTTCATGGTCTGAGAGGGAGTTGTATTGCGCCATAAGATCTTATGCAAGGGGAATGAAGTTGATCAAGATAAGATTGAACTGATTGAGAAGCTCCCACCTCCTACCGATATCAAGGAAATTCACGCTTTTCCAGGTCATTCAGGGTTCTATAGTTGGTTCATCAAGGATTTTTCTCTTATTGTTAGACCCTTAACTTATTTGTTATTTAAAGATACGCTTTGTATGTTTAATGATGATTGTTTGGATGCTTTTAAGAGGTTAAAGAAGACACTTATAATAGTACCTATTTTGACGTCACCAGATTAGTCAATTACCTTCGAGATCATGTGTGATGCAAGTGACCATGTCATTGGTTGTGTACTTGGACAACGAAAGGCGAAGAGCCTACATGTCATCTCCTACGCAAGCAAGCACAACTAAATTATACCACTATAAAAAAGGAGTTGCTTGCGATGGTATTTTCTTGTGAGAAATTTGTTCTTATATTTTAGGCTCCCAAGTTATTGATTTTACAGATCATGTGGTGTTGTGTTATCTCTTTGAAAAGAAGGATGCTAAGGCTAGGCTCATCCGATGGGTGCTTCTACTGCAAGAATTCAACATTGAGATCAAAGATAAGAAGGGAGCAGAAAATGTTGTAGTGGACCATCTATCAAGACTTGAAAGGGGATAACATGAAGAAGAAGAGGAAATTGCAAAGTCTTTTTCTGAAGAGACCCTAATGATGGTATAAAATTCTTCTTTTCTTTGGTTTGTAGATATTGCCAATTATATTTTAGGTGGTATTCTTCCCTCTACTCTTTTACATTAATAAAGGAAACGTTTCCTATTTCAATGTTCTCACTATATTTGGGTTGAGGCTATGTTTATGTAAAATATGTGATGATAATTTGATTTGCAAGTGTATCCCTGAAGATGAAATGCTTGATGTTTTGACTCAATGACATATTTTAGTTTATGCAGGACACTATAGAGTGAACAAGATGGCTTCTCGTGTTTTAAAGTTTGGATTTTATTGGCCAACCTTGTTCAAGGATACTCGAGATTTTGTTGAAGTGTGATAGGTTCCAAAGAGTGGGCAACATATCGAAGAGGGATGAGATGCCACTTTCCAACATCATAGAGGTGGAGATATTTGATGTGTGGGATTTGGATTTCATGGGACCATTCCCATATTCCTTAGGTAACTCTTATATATTAGTTGGATTTGATCATGTTTTCAGATGGGCTAAAGCCGTAGCTACTCTAACCAATGATGGCAAGGTGGTTTAGAAATTCATCAAAAAGATCTTTACTAGGTTTAGGGTGCCTAGAGTGATCATAAGTGATGAAGGGAGTCATTTTTGCAATAAAACCTTTGAGGCTCTTATGAGTTGATACAATGTTCATCATAGAGTGGCTACCCCTTACCACCCCCAAACTAGTGGCCAAGTGGAGGTGGTGAACAGAGAATTGAAGAAAATTTTGGAGAAGATAGTGAGCACTCAAGAATGGATTAGGCTTTGAATTTGGATGATTTGTTGTGGGCTTATAGGACAGCTTTCAAAACACCCATGGGTACCACACCATATCGACTTGTGCATGGCAAGGATTTCCATTTACCATTGTAGTTAGAGCATCAAACGCATTGGACAATTAGGAAATTGAACATGGATTGGAAGCTAGTGGATGAGAAGAGACTGTTACAACTTGATGAATTACAAGAGT
>JAOXYD010004932.1:0-15477 GCA_028565735.1 Pinacopodium congolense | reverse complement strand
AGTTAGTCGTTCCTTAATACTTAAAGTGTCTTCACTATTAAATCTAGAGAGCTTGTTCTAGGTTATAGATGGGGATAGGGGCATTTTTAGAGCTTATTAGATTTGTCTAATTTAGAGGAACTAAGGGCTTGAGAGCTTATCTGAACCTATAGGCTATCACTAGGACTAGAGTATCTATCATTTATATTCTAGGATCAATGATCATCCAGACATCCTAAAGATATCTTCAACCCACTTCTTTGCTATTGTTATTCATCTTTTCTAAATTCTTTTTGTGTTTTTCTCTCTATTTGTGTCTTTTGCATCTTAATTTATCTTGCTTTCATCTCTTCAGGGTGTTTTATTTTTCTTTTATTGCAACATTTGAAATAACATTTGCATCCCAACTCTCTGTGATTCGACCCTAGCTTACCATTACTGCATAGTTTGGATAGTTAGAAATTTATTATTTGATAGCTTACGATGATCTCATCAGTTATTGTGAGTTTGACGGTGATGGTTTAAATATGCTAGCTTGAATGATTTTGGACTTTAGTTAATTCTTAATTGTGGTACACGAAGGAAATTGATGATTTTAATTTGAAGATAGTTGCTTATCTTTTGAAATGATGGTAAATCTTTTTCATTATTTCATTTCTTTTGAGTGCCTTACGTGTGTTTAGTGACCCATTTATGTGATATTTAATGTTTGAGTTCATTTGGTATGGTTTGTCTTGAATGTGAGATGGGATGTTTAGAATAAAGTGCCAAAAGAAAAAGAAATAAAAAAGAAAAGAAACAAAAGAGAAAAAAGGGAAAAAGAGAAAAACAAAGAAAGCAAAAATAGAAAAAAGAAAAATAGAAAAGTGTTTTTGCGTTGTTATTGAAAGCATCTTGATTTTTGTTGTTGAATAACAAGCATCTTTGTTCTTTTGTATTATGGTATGTCAAGCAATTTTCACTCCGCTGGCTTCAACCCAATGTAAGGTTAAATTTAAGAGTGGTGCTTTTAGCAATTTGAAGATGGTGATCTAATGTAGCAATTAGGGGTGTTCATAACAAGTGTTTACCTTTGAACAAAAAAATTAGATGAACTTTCAAACAAGCATTACTCAAATCTCAAATGGTATTTTGATTTCATTTGTATTTTGTCATTCTGAGCATCCTTGATTAGTTTGTGTGATAACTTGCACCAAATGGCTTCAATGTTGGATATTATGCATATTAGGTTACTTTTTGACTGACTATGTGCTTTGCTTGTGATTAGGTTGTTCTTTATCATGATAGAGTTTAAATTTGTGAATTGGATTAAAGGAGTTGATTGATTTCTGCTATGCTCAATTAGCTATTAATTCTCGATCAAGATTATTTGAGTAAAGTTTTTGAGTCATTGCTTGAGGATAAGCAATAGTTCAAGTGTTGGGGTATTTGATAGGGCTGAATTAGTTTATGTTTTCTTATGAATTTTCATGTGATTTAAATACTATTTTAAAGATAAAATGCTCAACTTTCATTCAATTTATGTTAAATGCTAGCTGGGATGTGTCAATACACATTTGGAACCAAAATGACAAGATTTTGAAGTAAATTGGAGCAAAAATGAAAAAGGAAGAGCTTTTCATATGAAAGGAGCTTAAAAGTGTTAGACTTGGATTTTAATGTATTTCATATCCATTTCAAGCTAATTTAATGTAGATTTCTTCCAAATTGACTCTAAAGTGTTAAATACCATTTATATTCGTGTAAAATGCAGATTGAAGATAAAAAGTGGAGAAATTCTCGAATTTATAGCTGAAAAACTAGATTTTAGGACTAAAATGGTGACCCCCTTTCACTCGTCATTATGCTTTGCAGCCCGCCATTTTACTCTCAAAGATAGGGATCATAACAGTAGCTTTATAGCCCGCTATTTTGCTCCTCTTTAATTTTCCAACTTTCATTTCCTTATTTTAGGTTTGGTTATCTTCCATTTATTATTGTTTAATGTCCTTTTTATTATTCGTTGTATTTAGTTTATTTAAATATTTGTGTTGAACATTTTTTCTGTTAATATAATGTGTTTTTGTTGTTTTCCAGCTTTTGGTTGTTAATTTCTTGTGTTTTATTTAATTTTCCAACCCTTTATTTATTTTTTGTATTATTTTTATTGTTAGTTTAGTGTTTTTTAGTTAATTTCATAATGTTATGATAGTTTTGTCTTAGGTTAGAAGATATAGATGGAATTGTGGCTTAATAATTGTGAGAATTGATTAGGAATTGTGATTTAGGATAGGATTGAATTGGAATTCTATTTGAATGACGTTAATTAGGGATTAATTTTTAGGATTGGCCATTATAGGTATAATTTCTAGTTCAATTGCTAGAAATGAACTTATGGTATGTAATAGTCCTAGTGATTCCCATAGGTATCAATAGGCTAATGGGTTTTATTAGTAAACTTAATCATCTTAGCCTAGGACTTTAGTTCTTAAGGTTACACAATCCGACCTTAAGAGATTGTGGCTTAGGTTGGTCATTCCCTAGTGCATTAAAGTTGTCAAGGCATTAAATCTAGATGGTTTGTTCTAGGTTAGCGCATGATTAGGGGTAAGTTTTCTAACATATAAGACTTATCTAAAATTAGTGGAATTAAGGGTTTGATAGCTTTTTCAAACCTATAAGCTAGCATCTTAGAACAATCAAATTTATTTATTTCAATGATCACTTATAAGTCTTAATCACTGCTCTATCTTCTGCTCAACTTTCTTTTATTACTATTCGTTTATTTCTTTTATGTGTTTTTGTTTCTTTTTTTTTTGTGTTCGTTAATTGTCTTTGTGTTTAGTTTTAATGCATTCCTGGGGTTTTATTTGTTTTTTTTATTTCCTTTCTCATAACCTTAAGAATAGCTAAGAAATATAACTTGTTCTCTGTGGGATCAACCCTGACTTGCCTTAGCTACAAAGTTAGGATTAGTTAGGTATTTTATTATTTGGTGAGCCAACGATAATTCCTACCAGTTATTAAAGAAGAGCTTACATACTAATGCCCTTAATGACTTTATATTTATAGAAGTGTAAGAATTTACCAAAAGTATTAGCTTAAATGGAAGGTTTGATAAATCTTTAATTTTTGGTGATCTCATGAGAAGGTAGAACAATTTACAAAATTAGTAACCAAAAATTTGATAATTTTGATGAATCTTAAGTTTTTATTATGGTTGATAAAGTTAATCGATTAATCTTGTGTTTGACTTTATGTTAAGAAAGGAGAACTATAATAATGCCTTTTAAAATTTGATTTGATGCATTTTGTATTGGTGATCCATCTTTGCTAAATTCCCTATTGCATGATGACATCTTGAGAATGTTAAAATTTGAATGATTCATTGATTTGAACATGATATTTCTATTTATATGATTCATCTTATATGCTTATAAGTCTGTACATTTTTTTAAGATTAAAGGAAAATGAATCTTAAATTGCTTGAAGAGTTTTTACTAATTTTATTCTTTAAAAAGGGCATTTAAAAAACCACTAAATTAAGGTTGAATTTCAATAATTGTTTATTTTATAATATGTTAAGTTTTTTCTTATAAAAGGATGGAAAGGCTTAATAATTTGTTAGTTCATAAATTGTTTTGTAAGACATAAATTTGGGGAGAGCCTAAGTGTTCAAGACTCTTTGAGGATGAATTCATTTGTACATTAAGTTATTGATAATACGTTTCTTAATATATGAATTAATGTAGTGTTTTCACAAACTTCATGTGTATAATATGTAATAAAAATGTTGAGAAGTTCCAAGTTTTGTTAAACATGAAAAAAACTTGCAGTAAGATGCTTTCAAAAAGTGGGGAGAATGGCATATGTTATTAAAGTGTCTTATAAAGATGGATTTTCACATTTCATGATAATTTGAATTATGGCTTTGATGCATGCTTAGTGCTTGTGATCCTTTTTCATATTTACTATCCATTGGTATGTGATATCATGTTGTGTTTAGAAGAAGTTAGAAATTTTTGGACATAATGCATGAATTTAAGGGGAGTAATTATTTTTAAACCAACATAGTGGGATTTGTAATGAATTTAAACTTGTAATTGGTTTGAAGTTGTGTAAATTTTGAGTTTCTTAAAAAATCAAGTTTATTGTTAAGTTATGATTAGTTTGGGGAGATTTAGCAAAAACTTGATAATTTGATTTTTTTAGTTCTTTTTGAATAAATATGTGTTTAGATATGAAAATGGGATTTGGCTATTAATTTTTATTGCATAAAGGGGGAGTATCTTTTTCAAAAAATTTTAAGTGAAATGCTTAAGTTATATTAGATAGTTTGATATTCCTCTTGGCTCTATGATTCTTTGATTATGTGACGATCTATTTTGAGTTTTGATGAGAATGTGCTTTTAGTTTGAATGAGGCTGTCATTAGTGGAACATAAAGGGGCAGCATGTTTAAGATATTTTTCAAATGATTTTGAAAATTTTAAGTAACATTAGAAAAGGGTGATTGATATATTTTTAGTGTGTAAACGTTTTTATGATTACAAAAGGTGGGGATAAATTAGGCCATATTAACTTAAAAAGAAACAAAATGTTCATATATTATTTTTAGTTTGTATGTATTTTTACTTGTTACATGTTCTTAACATCACATGATTTTTTAATCATAAAAAAGGGGGGAGATTGTTGAACTAAGGGTGGTTCTGCCTATATTTTGATGATGACAAAAAAATACTACCAAGGGTTTTAGTATGTTTGATGTGTTGGAAAGATAAGTGTGTTAGAAACATGTTGTGGAGGTGCATTCTAGAGCTTTGGAGTGGAGATGAATTTTAAAACCTTGTATTTTATAAGCCTTTGCATAAAATAGGAGCCTTGGAGCCTTGTAGCCTTAGCATAAAATTGAATGGATGGAATGGAACTTATAAAGATTAACGGAAAAAGACTCATGATGAAGATAGAGATAGAAGAAATGGGTGTGTTTGTTAATTTTGATGTAACCTTATCTTGATCTTCCTCTAATGTTGAGGGCTCATTTAATGTATTGTGCATTGAAGGTTATTAATGTTTTATAGAGGATGTATAATTAAGAAAATTTGTATGTGATTTTTTTTCCTCTTGATACATTAAAATGGAATTAGTGTGATGAGATTATGTTGAAGTGTGTGAAAAGATATCGCTGAAAATGTTAGAATTAGTTTTAAAGTTAGATTATATGAATATGAGAATTTGTTAAGGCTTAAAGTGAAGTTATGTGAATGAGTAAGAGTGGTAAGTGTTATAGGTTATATGAAAAAGTATTTAGAAATGTATTAGGATGTGTTAAGACCTGAAAATGAAGTGCTTAAAAGCATTTTAAATTATTAGGAAATTTTTTAGATGATTAAAATGCGCTCATTTGTGAAAATTATGTGAAAAAACAGTCTATACAGTATTGCTCGATCATCACTAGTAGATTATATAGGTGTGGTTTGATCTACCAATATGTAGGATTTTAAAGGATTAGTCAACCAATGAATGAAAATCTATTAATGAGTCACTGATTGACTAGTGTATCGTACTAATCAATTGATGCACATGACAAGCTCGTTCCAACAACTGATTTCCAATGATATAATGAATTATATATTTGTTAACATTAGATAACAACCATAAAACATAGTTTGGAGTTTTTCACCTATAAGTATTGTATTTAGGTATTGATTAAACAACCAAGAGTGAAGAAAAAATATTTGTGAATTGAGGTGTGCCGTGTGCTTGTTTATGATATTTAATTGGTTTTAGAGACTTTGTTTAATGAAAAGTTGCATTCATTATAAAGTTTACTTATAAGCGCTTCTTGAAATATTTGGATTGGTAAAGAGTGGAATTTTGTAAAGTGTATTTATAGGGTGATGAGTTTGTAAGGTTAAAAATTACAAATAGTTAAATTTGTGTCCATTAAAAAAATTAAGTTATTGTAATGGTTATTCTATAGCTCATCAAACTATGAAATTGTTATAAAGGTTGCCTTAAAGCCCATGAAAAAAAGGAAATGTACTTATTATTAACGATAGTTAAATACCCAATAAGGTGTTAGGAATGAAAATAGGAGTGGATCAAAACCAATCCACTATAAAAATCAGATTGAGATTGATAGGTATGCATTATAGTGTGTTTCTTTAGTTGCTAAGTGTGTTCGTATATGTGCTCGGGGTGATAACTAGGTGTTTAGGACATAGATTTATGTTATTTTGGTGTTGTTTTCAATGGTTATTTATCTCGTGTGATATTTGCTATTGTTAAGTAAGAATTTGATCTTATTTTTATGGGTATTTAATGTAGTTTCATGTGGAGTTGAATTAGGGGGAAAATAGGAGGAGAAGATGAAGCAATTGGGATCAAATAGTAAGACATAATTGTTACATAGTCACAATCATGATAGAAGGTGGACCTATCTCTAGGTTATGATGGTGAACAATCACGATCGTGGCACGTTGCAAATTTTTATGAAAGTGAGAATTATATGATTTGGATGACTTCGATCAATTTTTGGATACAAAACATAAGGAAAACTCTTAGAAGCAATCATTGAGGAATTAGACAATATCCAATGACGGGAAAGAATAAGTTTTGGGAGGAAAAATAAGAGGAAACACAAGATTACATGTAGAAACATCAAAATCAATCCCATTGTCTTGATTTTCCAAATCAAACATTCAAGCTACATCTTATTCTTTTCTATACTTTTATTTTCTTTCCTTTTATGCGAAATATGAAAAGTTTTGTTTTGAACAACATTATAGATTGCTAAATCTATTTTAGGGGTTCATTCTTGAATTATTACATACAATTTTCACCTTATTGAATTTAATACATCAATTCGTTGTGAAATTTTTTATACTTATACTTGATTTGAATCGAGAGATTGAATCAATGTATTTGTATTAAATTATAAAATGAGAGTTGGTACCTTTATAGACCTACAAATTTCAGGTTAATAAGCAATTGAAGAGACATCTTAATTTTTTTTAATTATCCTTAGGATTGCTTCAAATTTAATTAAGTAGCATTACGGGTCAAATTTATTCATGTTTTGATGATTATTTATTATATTTTGACCCTTAATTCAATGCTTAAATTTCAATTATATATTTTATAATGTTTAATTTGCAAATAGCTGATTAAGAAAGAAGATTGGAGTATATTTATGGAAGAAATGCTATGTTCTAGACTATCAACGATGGTCTAGAGTGACCCCTCGTTAAAGGTCTAGCAACCCATATTAAAGGAGTCAAAAATAGACTATCAATGGTGGTTAAGCCACCCTTAAAAGACACTATTGTTCTTCGAGTCAACTCACAGTTGTAGGCACAAACAATCAAATTAGCCACCAAATCTCCACAATTGCAGTTGAGGTGTGTCTCCAATTAATCCCTTTGTCTGCTAAGGACTAAGTGGGTTATCTCGAAGCTACAGAAAAAGTGAAAAACACAAAACACACACCATTATTGAAGTTGAGATTAGATAAGAAGTTCTAAAGTTTTTCTTTAACTTCTCTATTTAGAGTTCTAACTATTCTTATGCTTCAAACACTTGTAATTTCGATTCTAAGCTATTTTTTGAGCTACCAGTGTTAGATCTTGCTTTTAAGAGACATATCCGAGTCTATAAATCATCTTAGGGGTTTTCTAACTCAAATTACTTCACTATTTTCTCTGTTTTTTTAGATTAATTAAAGTATTGTGCCTAAACTTATATATCTTTTTCTTCTTTGATTTTCTTGAGGTTTAATTGATAATTTTGAGTTCTATTGAAGCTGCGATCACTCTCCAGGAACTATAAACCATTCAAGAGCTCTCCTGGGCATTTTCTAAACTTTAAATTTTTATTTATCTCTCGTATTAGTGATTGTTGAAAATATGTTGCTTAAGATGATTATTAGATTTACTTTGATGATCATGTGTGGCTAATTTGATATTTAGCTGAGATTGGTGTGTAAATGAATTAAGTAACCATTTTTTATGTTTAAGGGACTAATTTTTGTTTATTAAATGTCTGAAAAAAATTAAGTTGGCCAACTAAGAAAAGATTAAAAGACAATCTAGAACTTGAGAAATCAACATAGGTTGTTGGAAAAATCAATAAGCAACACAAATTAACATGACAAAACCATGATTATTTATGAGAGCTTAAGTTTTGAGATTAAAATTCCTGAGGCTAACTTCCTAAGCTTTAAGCCCATAAACTTAATTTGATACATGATGAAACTTTAAATTAGGATTAATGGAGAAAAAAGATAGTCTTAACCATAGCTTTGTCTTGAATTTAAGAAGATACTCTAAATCAATCGCTAAATGATAATTGTGTTTTAGTATGTGTTTTTCCAAGTGTTTTCCATGTGTTTCTTGCATAATAGGTTGTTATTATTGTGTTTTAAGAATAGTTTTGTGTGTTTTTGTTTAGTATAATTTTAATTATTGTTCTGTTAGTGTTTAGTATTAATTTGAAGTAAGTTTTGTTTATTTTAGTGTTTTTATTTATGTTTTGTGTTATTTATCTTAGATGTATAACGAGAGTTAGCATTTAATAGACCTCTAGAGAATAAGGTATTGATTTATTAGGAAGAGATTTCAATAAATTAATATACTACCTATAGGATTGCTTCATATCTAGTTAAATGTTTAGGAAAGACTTTGCATGTCAAGAGATCTCAAAGTTAATCCTAAATTATTTACCTAGTGACATTTAGTTGCACCTTGATAGAGGGTACCTAAAATATTAGGAAATCATGGGCCAAATATAAATTAGATCAATTAACCAAAGGGAAACAAATAAGGTTAACGACAAATCCTATTCTTAATTCTTGTTTTTCTCCAAAGTTTTATTTGTGGTGTTGCGATTGGTTGTGTTGCTTGCTGTTGCTTCCAAATTTGTCTGTGTTTTATTTATTTATTTATATTTAATTTGTTTAAATCTATTTCTTCAACAAAGTGTAAACCAAATTAATAGGGTGTCTAGATACAATCATTGTGGGATTGATATCCGTTCTTTACTACAAGTACGACTCGTATACTTGCGGTTTTAAGCGTAAAACTAATTGTTTGTTTTGTGAGCAAACACTAAAAAAGTTAATTTCTCAATCAATTCATTGAAAGCCTAATCCTTAGGTAATTTTTATAATTTGGTAATTTTTTAAAACAATTGATAGGTCAATTTACATTGTTTGACCAAGTTATGTTATATTAGCATTTTCCAGCTTTTTAATAATTTTTTTGGAAACTTAATAATTATAGAATATCTTTATGGTACTAACACTTGGGGTTTTAAGAACACTCCATTTTATTGTTTATTCGATAGGTGCAGTTGCATACGTGTTGATTAATTTCAAAGTAAAATTTTTTTGAAAACTTATGTCTCTTAACCAACAATAACAAGTTTTTGGATCCATTACTAGGGATTACTCTAGGCCTTGTATACATTGTTTTCCCAATATTTTTGAATTTTTGTGCATCTATTTTGTTAATTTCAATTTTTTGTGTTTTTGTTGTTGTTTGTTAGCTTACTTGTGATGTTTACTTGATTAGGTAGTATCATTATTTTCTTTAAGTTTTTATGCATAATTGTGATCAAAATCCTGAGCAATCAGACTTTGATCTAGAGCTTAAGCATACATTGTGTAGGAAAAAGAAAGAATCACGAGCTACAACATCTAATCCCTTAAAAGTAGAAACATTTAGTGGCACTGAATCGAAGCCAGTAGAAATGGACCCCTAAAAGAATGTACTTACCTAGCCTAAGGAAGAAGTTAGAGAGCTAATCATAATGAACTAAAAAATGGGAAATTGAGGTAGACTAGTGGATAGCATTGTCCAACCTAAAGTCAGTGCTAACAACTTTGAAATCTCACATAATATCATTTCTATCCTTAGGTCTTCACAATTTAGTGGTTCAACTTTAGAATATTGTAATGAGAATTTGCAAACTTTCATTGATACTTATGATGTTTTTTAAACCAATGGGAATTCTGAAGGTGCAATTAACCTTAGTCTTTTCCCCTCTTCACTTAGAGATAAAGCTAAAGCCTAACTATCAACGTTTCAGCTTAGTTTCATTACTATTTAAGATGATTTAATGAAGTTTTTCTTAGCTAAAATTTTCTCACTTACGAAGATAGCAAAGATGAAAACTATTATTAGCTCATTTGTATAGTACGAGAATGAAACTCTATATGAGGCTTGGGAAAAGCGTATAGAGATGTTTACTAAATTTCCTAGCCATAAATTCAATACATGGCAACAAGTGGATATTTTTTACACTGGATTAGCACTTTTAACTCGTAACACTATTAAGGCTCTAGTTAGAGGTAATTTTGTGAAGAAGACTTCAACTGAAGCCTATAATTTGATTGAGGAAATGGAAACAAACATTTTTCAATATAGTTTCAAATCATATACAAGGAAACCATATGGTGATCTGTAATTAATGATATAGTAGCTCTTGTAGCTCAAATGGAAGTACTGAATAAGAAGCTATATAGTTTACTGAGTGAAGCTACTAGTAGTACTCAAAACGTTGAATGTAAAAGTTATGTAAGTACCTCCCATTCATCATTAGAGTGTCAAGAAGGTAGTCCTTTTGCCTAAGAACATAAGCAAGCTCAGTTTGTTGGCAATTTCAATAAGAAAAGGGGAAACCCTTATTCGAACACTTACAATCCTTGTTAGAGAAACTATGAAAACTTTTTATGGAGTAATAATCAAAACTACCAACAATCACCATAACCACCCTAAGCCAACCCTCAAAGAGCACCTCCACCTGGCTTTAAAGCCAATCAACCTCTGAGAGAGTCACTAAGTTTTGAAAAGATGGTACTTAAATATATCCAATCAAATGAGTAAAGAATGCAAAATAATAAGGCATCAATCAAGAATATAGAGGCTCTGGTTGGTAAAATTGCATAACTCTTACAGGAGAGGCTACCCAATAAGTTACCTAGCACTACTAAAGATAATCCTCGAGAGCATGCCAAGGAAATTATCTTGAGGAGGAGAAGAGAGGTTAAGACTGAAAAGGTGAGGCTATAAGAAAAAGGGAAGCAACTATTAGTGGAGAATGAAGAGAAAGAGAACATGAAAGAAGAGAGAGAGAGCTGAGGAGAAAGACAAAGACAAAGAACATAATAGAAGAGAGAGTGAGTTAAAAGAGAAGATGACAAAAGAGAAAGAGTTGAAGAGAAAAAGAAAGAGAAGGAAGTTGAGGGTGAAACTTCTAATAAGCCACCTTGTTTGTTTGTTCATCCTAATGTGCAGTATTACAAACCTAGGATTCCTTACCCTCAAAGGTTGAACAATACAACTCTTGACAATAAATTTGTGAAATTATTGGAGATGTTTAAGAAATTGCCTATCAATATCCCATTTATTGAGGCCATTTCTTAGATGCCCTCATATGATAAAATTTTAAAGCAAATTGTGTCCAAGAAGATAATATTGGAGGAGTATAAGACTATCAATCATACTATCATGCCTTTAAAGAAAGTTACCTTCAAAATTCAAAGAACTTGGTAGCTTCACCGTCCCTTACACAATTAGTACCTTGAAGATAGATAAGGATCTTATGAATTTTGGAGTGAGTATTGATTTAATGCATATGTCCATCTTCAAGAAGTTAGGATGAGAAGAGCCAAAACCCACCACAGTTTCATTATAATTGGTTGATTGATCTGTTACCAAGAGGAATCACTGAGGATATACTTATAAAAGTAGATAAATTCATTTTTCCTATTAATTTCCTTGTTTTGGATTTAGAAGAAGATAACTCAGTTCTTGTCATTTTGGGAAGGCCGTTCATGGTTACTTCAAGGGCATTGATTGTCATACATCAGTGGTATAAACCACATTGTTTATTGATTTTTCTAATAACCTAAGTAGAGATTGAAGGATCTTAAATTATCTGATAGCAATATCGTAAGTGATTAGTTCAGGATAAGCATTAACCATTCACTAAAAAAATATTAATTCACTAATCATACATTAATCATAAATTATCATAATTAATCATCAATAAACACATTTAACAACCTAGCTTATCTGAAATTAAACATTAAGCCTAATAATTAATAAAAGGATATAATAAATAAAACTTAAGCAATAATACTTTGATTAAATCAAAATAACAATAATAATATACGAAATTAAGAGTTTAGAATGAGCCAAATCACATCACCAGATGGTTATCTAACTTTGAATACTGTGATTATAGCTATTGGAACTTCAAACAAACCTGAAAACCCAAATAAAAGATTGAAATGAAAAACAACCTAAAACTACTTTGATCTGAAAAACTAATAAAGCAAAGGTGTGTAACTCCTAAATCTGGTGCCTAATATTTTGGAGAGGTCCTCTATTTTAGGGAATGGAGCAGCTACAAGTGGATGAAGAAACAAGCTGCAATTGTTAAAGAATTTGCTAAAAAACTGTAACTACACCTTATAACGGGGGGCAATTGACGCATAACGATTCCTTTGATTGATGAACAACCTGCCGTTAGTTGTCTATTTTTTACTCCTTCAATAGAGGTTTGTCGATCCATCAATGGTGGGTTGCTAGACCACCGTTGATGGTCTAGACTTACATGATTTTACTTCCTTTTTGCCCATTTATTCAACTATTCACATCAATCAATAAATTAAACATTTCTAAATAATTTAAATAATCAAACAGTAAAATAGGGGTAAATATACAATAAAAATAACATCCATAAACACTATAAAATTCACCTCTAACAACGAACCTATAAAATTAATGCTCCAAACATCAAATACTTTGCAAACTACAATGTTATTCAAAAGCATCTCGTGTCCCCTAGAAATGTTTCCTATTCTCTGACATCTATAACAAGATTTGAAAATTCCAATGAGTCCTTGAACAAAGTAGGCCAATAGAATCCTAATTCCAAAACTTTATGAGCAGTTCTAGTCAGGCTAAAGTTTCCTCTTACTTCCTTAGAATGACAATGCTCTAAGAGAGAAGACACTTCTATATAAGGAACATATTTTCTTATTAATCCATCTCTACAAATCTTATATAAAAACAGATCATACCATAAAAATGTTTTAATATTTGAGAGCAACTTCTTTCTTTGTTGATATGATAAATGATAAGGAATAACCTTACCAGCCAAATAATTAACAAAATCAGCATACCATGGCTCATTATCCTTTACTATTAACAAATGTTCCTCTGGAAACATTTATTGAATCTTATGATTTTCACCTTTTTCCATTGCTTCTTCATTTAATCTTGAAAGACGATCAATAACAAATTTCTCAACACCCCTCTTGTCCTTTATCTCAATGTCAAAATCTTGAAATAATAGGACCCATCTGATCAATCTCGGCTTGGCATCAAGTTTCCTCATTAAGAATTTCAATGCAGCATGATTAGTGTGTACTATCACCTTTGAAAGAACTAAGTAAGATCAGAATTTGTCAAAGGAAAAAATGACAGCCAACATCTCTTTCTCAGTTGTTGTATAATTCTTTTGAGCTTCATTAAGTGTTCTACTTGTACAATATATATGATGAAAAATCTTATTCTTCCTTTTCCCTAACACTACAGCAATGACAAAATCATTTGCATCATAAATAAATTCAAATGGTAAAGACCAATTAGGTGAAACTAGGATCAGTATAATATTGAGTTTAATTTTCAATAGTTTAAAAGCATGCTTGCAGTTATCATAAAACTTAAATATTGCATCCTTGTCTAAGAGATCAATAAGGGGCTTAGTTATTTTTTAAAAGTCCTTGATAAATCTTTGATATAAGCTAGCATGACCTAAAAAACTCCTGACTGCTCTAACTAAAGTTGGAGCTAGGAACTAAGCTATCACATCTATCTATGCTAAGTCTACCTCTATGGCCTTACTTAAGATCTTATAGCCAAGAACAATGCATTCTTGAACCATAAAATGGCACTTTTTCCCAATTTAATACCAAATTCGTCTCTTCAGATCTCTTTAAAACCTTATCAAGATTTTCTACATAGGATTCAAATGATGTGCTAAAAATAGAAAAATCTTTTATAAACACCTCGATGCAAGATTCTATGATAACGGAAAATATAGCCATCATGCACTGTTTTAATGTTCCTAGGGCATTACATAGCGCAAAAGGCATTCACATATAAACAAATGTGCCATAAGGACAGGTGAGAGTTATTTTGTCTTGTTCCTCAAGGGGAACTAGAATCTGGAATTACCCTCTATACTCGTCTAATGCACAATGAAAGATGTGCCTAATAATCCTTTCAATAACTTGATCAATGAAAGGTAAAGGAAAATGATCCTTTCTGGTGGAATCGTTACGTTTTCTATAATCTATGCATATGCGCCAGCCAGTTATCTTTCTTATGGCTTTTTTTCGTTATTCTCATTTGGAACAATAGTAATATCCCTTTTCTTAGGTACTACTTGAACAGGACTAACCCATGGTGAATCAAAAATGAGATAAATGATACTGTCATCTAATAGCTTGAATGGTGAGCCCGTCGTAAGCCACCATATAATAAATTTACCTAAATAACCTAACTGTATAACTATGGTGAGTTAAGATAGAATCCTCATAGAGGAGGGTGCATTGTTATTTCCAATGTTGTAAAGAAAACAAAAACCCTGGACACCAAGAGAACTAACATAACTAAGATGCAAGAAAAACAATAAAAATGAAAACATAATAAAATAAATAGTAATGACTGTTGGTCCTAAATGACACCTCAGAGAGGGGGTAAATTAGGTTCCAAGAAAATTTTAAGTAAAAACATAACAATAAAATCAACAATAATTTCTAGAAGCTAAATAAACAATTATGAAACAAATAATATAAAAAGCACTTGTAATTATTAAAAGTAAGATAAGAAATACAAAAGTAAATTTGATTACAACTTACAAAACCTTTTAGACTCAAAGATAACCTACTTTTCTTTTTCAAGGTTCAAGAATAACCTCTCTTCCTTTTTCTAAGGCTAAAGAATAAACTCTCAAATCCTTTCTATAGGCTTAAGAATGACCTCACAATAAAGAAATAAAGCTTGTACTTACTTCTCACAAGACTCAAAACAAAATACACAAAAAGTTATATGCTCTTTTTTCCGACTAAGTATACTCTACTATAATTCATATATTGCTCCTTGCTTCTTCTCCCTTTTATACAGCCAAATGAGGTAAATACTATTGAAGCACATTAATCTTCAATCTTATTATTGTCTAATGTTAGTGACCATTGTATAAACTTTGTGACCGTTATGCAAATCTTCTATCTGTTGAGCAATATGACCGTTGTGAATAATCTGCTCATCATCTTCTTCATTTGGTAGATCGATCTTCATAGTTTTACTTCAATCAGTAGGCCAGTGGCTTTGGTCGGTCAATCAATGATAGTTCAATCATCCTATATTTGTATTCGATCAGTTGATCTCCTTAATGCATTCACTCAGTCGATAGATCTCCATAGTTCAGTCGATGGATCTACCTT
>JAOXYD010004902.1:0-29061 GCA_028565735.1 Pinacopodium congolense | reverse complement strand
AAATTTTTTAAAATAAGTTTCAAATAAATGTTGTTTTTAGTTTTATATGTTTTCTCTAAACTTTAAAAAAATTATTAACAATGATTCACATAGATTACTTTTTTAATCTATTTAAACAAAGTTTAGAAAATAGTAAGAGTCAGATTATATGTTAATCCATTCGATCAAAAGTTATATTATTTGACGATGCCATTTAAAGTTTAAAAAAGGGATTATATGTTAATCCCTTTTTGGAGAAAGATTAGAAAACAATGTTGTTGTCTAGTGAAATAACATTTAATAGTTTATGTTAATGAAGTGGTATTGAAATCTAGAACACTAGTTTTTGGAAAGTAGTCCTCCTTTGGAAGAGTTTTAGTTATTCTCTTCTTTATAAAGATCTTTAAAATAGAATAAAAAATCAATTAGGTTGCCAAATGAATGATCAAAATTATGGAAAGCGGTCACCGATGTGCGTCCTAGTGTACTTCTGTTGCTTATCCTCCTGGTCTGCGTTGTTGCGTAACTGGCATGAGTTGCGAATTTGAGAATAAACAGGACAAACCAAACAAAAGAAAAATTTCTAACAAAAAATTTTGTTGAGTTGTGAATTAAAAATGATTAGTAAGCCTTGGTGAGTGACAATGAATACTGTAAGAGACGATGAAGAAGAAAAAGAAGAAAAACGAGAAGAAATCGAGAAAAAAATAGAATACAATGGATGGAGGAAGAAGATGAGGTTGCGTCTCATCTAGTTGAGGCTGAAAAATGCATTGCATACACATGACAACACATAGCAGCAACCTATTTTTACTTTTATTTTTAAAATATTTAATAAAATATGATAAATTAAATAAGTAAAGAAAATGATTATTTAAAGATCAACAAATAAAATTATAAATGAGTTTTTAATTAAAATAAAATTACCGTATTTAGTTTAATAAGACATAACTAAAATTAAGTTTCTAATTAGAATAAAATTAGAAATAAGTTTTCTAATTAAAATAAACTAATTTTTAAGTTAAATAAAAATTAGAAATAAATTTTTAATTAAAATAAAATTATAAATTAGTTTGCAAATTAAAAATAAATTAATTTTTTAGTTAAATTATTATTAGAAATGTGTTTCTAATTAAAATAAAATAAAAATAAATTTTTAATAAAAATAAATTAAATTTTTTAGTTCAAAGAAAATTGGAAATAAGTTTCTAATTAAAATGAAGTTAAAAAAAGGTTTTGCAATTAAAGAAATTAATTTTTTAGTTGAATAAAATTAAATCAAAATCAAAGTGATTTTTTAATTGAAATAAACTAATTCATTTAATTGATTAAAATTAGAAATAAGGTTTCTAATAAAATAAACTAATTTTTTTAGTTGAATAAAATTATAAATAAATTTTTAGTTATAATAAAAATTAAGAATAAATTTTCTATTTAAGGATAAACTAATTTTTTTAGCTGAAGAAATTAGGAGCAAGTTTTCTAATTAAAGATAAACTAATTTATTAAGTTAAAGAAAATTAAGAATAAGTTTTCTAGAATAATAAATTTACCTTGAAAAATTAGGAATAAATTCCTATTACTTAAATGACATTTGAGTATGGTAATTGAAATTTAACTGTTATATGAATGTTGATTGACCATATATGTGATCTTTCAATTTCATAAAAACTAAATTTCGATTATTTATTCACTAGATAAATCATATGACAATAACATATAACTATGATATTTTTATTTTATTATAAAAACTTAGTGTTTCAAGCATGACTTCTACATCAAAGAATATTATCACTAAACTCATCAAGGGTGAGAAATTAAATGGCGACAATTATAAGACATAGAACATGAAAGTCCAATATATACGCTAGAAAAGTAAAGAGCTCTATAACTATTAAACATAATTGTAGATGTTCCTAAGTATGGTAATATAATCTAATGTAAAATGGACTATGATGCAAATGAGACTTAGAAAAAGAAGAATTTATTAGCTTATATTACATTGTTAAGTAGCATAGACAATGCTATAATGAACGAGTTTAAGAAATAAAAATCATGTTGAAGACATGTGGTTCACTTTTGTTGCACATTTCAAAAGTACCTGTATGACTAATTTTAGGTCACTCACTATCAAGTTTGATACTTTTAAGATATGTCTTGATTATATAAATGCAAAGACATTTGTAACACATGTTAAACATGATAACTAAGTTAAGAAATGATGGTCATGAATTCTTTAATGAGCAACAAATGCAAGCAATAATCCATTCTCTACCTCAAAGTTAGGAATATATGAAAATGTATTTGATGCGTTAATGGAATTAAGACAATGAAAGATGTTCAAGATACTTCATGCTAAAGGTAGAATTTCTTGAGGCTCCCAAGATGACTTCTAAGGTATATATTATTGAGTCTAGTTTACAAGGAGCTATGAACAAAAAATTTGAACTATAAACAAAAAATGTAAGTATAAGGTAAGATCAAGTGAAAAAGGAATAAAAGGCTTCACCACAAAACATCAAAATTTACAAAAGACCAAATGGAATCAATGTGAAAAGGAAAATGTCTTTTTAAGAAAGATGAAAATAAACATAATTAAGTGTTATGATTATGACAATAAGTGTCACTTTACTCCCACTTATAATGATTCTAAAATGGCATAATTCTATGGCATGGACATTTATTTTATAAGTGCCTTATGTTATATATTTTAACTAAATCATATCCTTGATAGATTACATATTCAAGAACAATCAACTATATAGTATATATTAAAAGAAATGAATGCCTTTTATGAAATTTTGTAAAAACCTATATGAAATACGATGGATTTATGTTGGAGATAACTCAAGGGTTTATGTAAAATGGATTAACATATGTATGTTAGTCACGCATGGTATTTATTCCCTAATCTTACATAAAGTAGTGTATGTTGTAAAGATTCAGAGGAATCTTATATTTATGATGGCATTAGTTAGACTTGATTTTAATGTAAAATTCCATAAATGGTGGAATAGTTTTGCATCTCAAAAAATATTTATTATGGTCATAATGTTGTGATGAAAGATTTCATTATTTTAGAGATTATTTATGTAAATAATAATGTTAATGATATTTTATTTTCTTTAACTAGTGATTTCAATGTCTATGCAATTTTTGGTATGCTAAATTATATAATATTGGTCAAAATCAAATAATTCAATTAGAAAAAAAGGATCTAAGATTTCTAAATCAAGTAAATTTACCTATTTATGAATATTCTATAATTAGTAAGATGGTAAGAAAGCCATTTAGAAAGAGAGTACAAGTTATATATATATATATATATATATATATATTATAAGTCATTCATTATGACAATTGTGGTCCAATGAATATAAGGACAATACATAGAGCTATGTATTTCAACATCTTTATAAATAATTATACTTGATATAGTCACGTCTATTTGATTTCTCACAAATCAAAAACATTTGATTGCTTCATAGAGCATATGAATTGGATGGAAAATCAAGTAGACGGTAAGAATATATGTTTGATGAGTTTAGGATGTTATGTGGTGGAAAAGAATAAGAAAACAATTGACTATTTTACAAACTCCATAGTAAAATAGTGTGTAAAATGCTACTAGAAATGATTTGATCCATAGTGATATAAATAAATTTATTAATAACCTTTTAGGGTGGTGTCCTCCTAACAGCCATTTACATACTTAATCGTGTAGTTACAAAATTAGTTACTAATACCATATATGAATTATGGATAAGTAGAAAGCCTAACCTAAAAAACTTAACGCCTTAGAGTTATGTTGCCTACATTTATAATTTCTCTTATAAATATGAGAAAATAAGTCATAAATGAAAGAAAAGTGTCTTTATAAGATACTCATAATACTCAAAAGAATATACGTTCATAAATGAACTAAACAATAGAGGAATAATTGAAGGGTTAATATCATGGGTAGTCCCTGTGATTTTCTAAACTATCATTTTAGTCTTTATGGTTTGAAAACTATCATTTCAGTCCTTAAACTTTCTTTTTTTTTTTCAATCATCAGTCCTTTTATCAAATTTTGCTTATGTGAACCAATAAATTTTTGACATGTGTCCATGCCACATCAGCAAAATCTGATATAAGGACTATGATTGAAAAAAATTGAAAGTATAAGGACTAAAATGATAGTTTTCAAACCATAAGGACTAAAGTGATAATTTGAAAAACCACAGAAACTACCCATGATATTAACCCTAAAAAAAATAATTGAAAACATGCCGCAGAGTAATGTACTTGAAGGGAAATTGAAGCAAAAGATGTGACCTGATATCATGAGGAGTGATTATTATCCACTGGGATCCTTGTGTTAAAGCAAAGTCCAGTAAAGTGTCTAAGCTGATTTTCCGGCTAACTGCATCCTGTAGATATATTCCAAAGGATGAAAGCACACGTTCATCAGAAATTAAATCCCTAAATTGTCCCAGCCTTTCATTCAAATGGAGACTTAGAATAGGCAATATCTTGATTACTTGGATGCAACAGGAGCCTAATTTACATAAACAGGTGAAAGAATGCAGCAAATATCCATATTATAATAACTCCAATATTCTAAACGAGTATCAGTGAAGTTTTACCATAAACACATCAAACTCATCCATTGCCCTGAATGGAGCTTCAGCCATTTCATGAAGAGCTAATGTAAAGCATACTGTTGAGAAAGAACGTTCACCACCTAATCCACAAGTATAAAACATCATGAAGTAAGCAACTTTGCATATTGTTGAAATGTACCCATCTTCTCAACAACCTATGTGTACGTATGCAAAATTGTTAAACAACAGGAAAGCAAACAAATGAATGAGGTTTCTGCATGATAAAGTCTGGTTTGGGTCAGAAACTCGGAATATATTCTTTTATTTTTCTTTGCAAAGACGCTTGCATAAATTGCAACATGTTGATGCAAGAAAGATACGGTTACTAAATTACATGAAATGATAAAATACTGATAAATCCAGCAATTAATCTTCTTTTTTTTCAACTGATGTATTGGCAACTAGGAGCATCTATCCAAGCTGAAATTATTTATAAAGAAAACGAAGGCATGAAGTTCAGACCCGAAAGGCCTCTAGCATCACGAACAGTGCTGGATGATGCATCTTGGGGCATTGTTACCTAATACACAACAGACACAACGCAGGTTAAGAGTAAGTTTCCAGAAAAAACTTCTTTTAGCACAAGAAAGAAGTAAGCACGTTAATCTAAAGCAGATGCTACTTATATGTGCACTTGGATGAGCATTACAAAATAATCGCTTACCTCTATACTGAGTGTCTTTTTTTCATAATCAACATTGACCATCCCACTAATCCCTTTCTTTCCCAGATGATCATTAAACCTATTGGGTACAAGATAGTTAGACAGCTATACGTAATGGGTAACTGAATTGCTTGAAATATAAATTCATATTTAAGAATACGGCCCAAAGAATGAAGTCAACAGAATTCATACTTCCAAGTTAACTGACATTTTATATCCTTTCTGGTCCTCTCAAACTTTCTCCATCGCAAATCCAATGCTTCTCGACAAAACTGAAGGAAAATAACAAAATAACACTTTAGCTACAGCATTAAATATTTCATGTGTAATTTAATACTGTAATGATAAACCAATGTCATAAACCATAAACTATAAAGCTTAAACAAAAAGGTATATAATATGGCTATAAAATTGATGAAGCATACCAAGGTAAAACTTCATATAGCATAGTTGCTCTTGCTATATGAAAGACAAAATTGAATAAAAACAAGGTAATATAGTTACTGGCACATTTTTCATCTTCAAGCCATCCACATCAAAAGCAAACCTCTAAAAATTTGAAATTACTTATATTCAACTGCAAACTTTTTAGCTTTATGAGCATAAATATTTCTCCGTTATTTTGTATACCTTTTCCTCCTCTGTGACCTTCATAAAATAAGGACTATAGTGAAGAGAAAAATTTAGTCAGATCGAGCAATATTTCATGCAGCTAACCTCAAGGATCATAGGAGCAAGTGGATTGGCCAAGGACCAAAAAAGCTAGTGTCAAATTAATGTGTTTATTAACATTTTCCAAAGCCGATCCATACACAGAAAATAACACAGCTAGCCACTGCCACCATAGACCATGTAAAAGAAGAGAAATAAAACCAAAGTTTAGTCCTAATTGCATATCTGATACAAAGCGAAGATGTAAACTTTGTTAGGTGCTGTATTCAACTTTTGATCTTGCAACTACAAGGGTGAGGTTTGACTTCTGTTAGTAGGCACTAAATGTGGGAAATAGTACTGATAGAACTGCAAAGTTTTGCTATGTCATGTCCCACTGGAATTAATACATCCAACCTAAATGAGTTTTTAATATAAAAACCAAAATAAAAGGGGTGAAATCGAAACAGATACCTTCAATTTTTCTCGAAAACCTCTGTATGTTTGTTGCTTTCTTAAAATCTTGCGCTCCATTAGCTCATACAGCATTCTTAAATCCTCAATTGACTCTGGATACCTGTTAAAATTTATAGAAAGTATATTTACCATCTGAAATTTGATGCTATTACTGCAAGGGTCAAGATCAAAACTTTACCTATGGCTCTCATTCTGAAGCCTCTTATTCAGCCTACTCAATAAGGCATCCAGTTGTTCTGGTGCGCTCCCATCCCATCCTCCTAAAGCTATAAACTCATTCTCAGGACATATTATAGAAGCCTTCTTGCAGTTCTCCTTAAGTTTGACAAAGCATAGATTAGATCCAGGATATGTAAGAACAGCCTTATGCTAGAAAATGAGAATATTTACTTCCTTAAATTAAGTGTTAATGTAAAACATTTAATGTGGAGTGGGAGTTAACAAACAAGTTAAGTTTAGATCTCTAAGTCCATAAACATCAACTGCACCTTACGGCTCTCTTCGAGCTCCTGATATTGTGCTTCTGCCACTTTGATATCATGAAGGACCTTGTTGGTCATTATACTTTCATAGTGAGCTTTTTCCTGAGAAAAATTTTGCAACAGTATAAGTTTTAATATCAACAGTTAATATCACTACGAACAGGGTGGCGGATAAGGTAGGGAGACCGCTTCAGCAGACTGCAGATCTTTCTCAATCTCCATTAGCTCCCTCTCTGCTTTCTCAAAGACTTCAAGTTCTTCTTTTGCAGAGTCTACATTAAATTTTCAAATAATTGGCAACAATGCAAGCAGAGTTTGAGATGCTTTTGAATGAAACAAAACTTTAATCATTATATACCACAGAAACTCTCAAAACACAATTTAAGATCCTTAGTGTTTGCCTCAGCTTCATTTATCCTGCTATGGAGCGTCTCCAGAGAACTTTCCTTCTCTTGAATCTTCTCTCTAATGATCTACACATCATTAAAAAAAAAATCAGAAAATGGCGGGAAAAAACACTTCCAAACATACAGAATATACAGATAGAAAATCTACGCAAGAATGCTATCAGAAAAAGTTAACAAGGAAAAAGAGTGCAACAGAAAGGAACACGGAACAAACAGAGATTTCTTGGTGAAGCTCATCAGCACTCGACAAAGCTGATTGACTACGTTCTGGAGCATGTGACCTCTTGACATCCTGCAATGTCAGCTTCTTAGAAGATAAATCCCTTTCAGCATTCATTCGTCTCTCCTACATGAAAACAACAAGATGGACATGATTCACCATAAACAACCCTCTACAAAAAAAAGCAATTAAATCAAGATTCCTGATAATGTGTATAAGGCGATTAACTAATTATTATCACACAAATAAAAATTTTCTTTGCCACACATGGCTGCCCAAGTGATCAACTAAGGCTTGTGAAGTCAAACAAGCACAACGAGAATCCAATATAGTTATTAGGCAGCACTGCCACCAAAACCGATAAAAGAAAAGAAAAAATTTTCAAGACAATGATAACTAACACACCAGTAATGTTCCCACTTTATCTGGATGACAATGTCCTTTGGTTCTATGCCATTGCCTTCTAAAAGGCAGCTTGTAGTAAGTCAAGATCAACAATCACCATTAACTCATATATTAATTTAACAGGGAAACTAGCAATTTTCAAAAGATAGACATAGGCTCTGATGGAGAAAGAAACAGTTAAACCATAAAAAAAATCGAAGTTAAGACGTTTGACAAGTGACCTAAAGATATCTAGCTAGTAAGAAAAAGAAATAGACTTCTATAACCTTAACAGCCTTTAGATTATGTTGAAGATCCTGCAGGTTTGACTCATGATCTCGTTTTCTCTTCCTGCACTCTTCAGAGTCATTTCTAACGTTTGTTGCATATTCTTCCAGTTTCAAAATTTCGCTATCATATGAAGCACAAAGGCGGCCAGTTTTAAGTTTCTTGTTTGGAGGAAGAACGGTTTGAACGGACCCACGAGAAAACCTAAGAAGTATGACATATTAGCAAATCCAACATCATAAGGAATGAGGAAAGAGAAAGAGTGAAAGAAAGTGAGATTCATCAGTAGACATAAATTAAAGAAGTATAGTGTCCTAACAGCCACCAATAAAACAGAGGATAAGGACCATTATCTGTACATGCACTCAAATGAGAGGCTTAGCAAGAAATTATTTTTTTGCTTTTATATAGTTTATTTCTAATAATAGCATGTATACTCCACCTTCATAAACAAAGAAGCCAATAAAAAACAAAATCACAAAGTAAAGAAAGGTCCCACTTGCTTGCAACTCATGTGAGTTTAGCTTATATAAATCAGCAAAAGCAATCGCATTCTGTATCCTATACGATGAAACCACATGCATACACCATACAGTCCCATGTAAAATTTCCTGTCATTTTCATCAAGAAGTACATAACACAGAATCCAAAAGAGATACAATTTCTATCCTAGCTTACATCTTGTATCCATCTAAAGTGTAAACCTCCTTTAGATTTGAAATTCTTTTTTCAAAAGCAACAGCTTTGCCAGTATCGTAATCTTCTACAAGCACTTGTCTCTCAACACTTCCCTGACAAGAGAAAATGTAAGTAAGCTGATCATGAAAGCAAAATTCTCAGATAAACAAGTGGAATGTAAGTAAAACCCTGTACCATGCATAATCAAATTGGCAATAATGATGATAGCATATGTATAGATTACCAGATCAACTAAAACATTTAGTACTGTATCACTGTCAGAATGAATAACAGAAAGTGTCGTCGGGTTATTTGTTTGCGGTCGCATGTGTCCAGGTATCAATAACCTAAAATAAAATGAACGAGCAATCAACCAAGAGGGAACTCAAAAGTGAACAATAATTTGGAGGCAAGACAGGCATGCAGATAACAAACAATAATCCACATACCTTGGTCTGGAAAAATCATAAATGATAATCTGTAAGCTATTGTATTTTGCTTCTACAGCGCATCTTCTAAGAAGAAGAGCATCCTTGTGATTGGTCACTACAAAAGCATTGAGCAACTTCCCAATGGCATTTTCAACGGCAGGAGCCCATGTCTCACCATCAGCTAAACTCTGCAGTTTTTAATTAAGATTCAGGAAGCCTTAGCATGAAGTTGAATAATACCATATGGTGGTTTGAGCTTCTTAGGAACTTAGTGACAAGGACATCATATACGACCTAACAACAACTTTTAGTTTCAAAGTTAAACAAGGAAATGAAAATATTCAGATAGAAAACCAAGTAAATTAAAGGAATTGAATTGCTCTACAAAACAAAACTGTTTCCAAAGGTTGATTGGAGTAATGCTTTTCTTTCATTTTGCTCATAGCTATATAGCCAAAAAGCACAAGCATCCCACAGACAAAAATGCTAAACAGACTACATAAAAAAGCAATGACTAGAATCAACTTTCTCAATTTAACCATTGAGGTATCCATAATCATCTTATCAAGAAACCAAACAAACAAGGGCAGAATCATTTGAACTCAAAACCTCCCAGTCATCAAAACTACATCAGTGAATAAATCAATCTGTAATTTAAGTTGTTAGGTGGAGTTGTAAGTGGTTCATCCATTTCTGACCCTCCCTATTGGAATTCTAGCAAACTACCACTATAAAACACTATTTTTACATTTACTTTAGACCCAACCCTTCAAGAAATGTTGAAATTTTTGGAGTCCCATCAAGTCAAGGCTGCCACTTTGTTAAGGATGCTACAAGGTTATGATTTTCACAGTTCCTTCTCTTAATGTTGTGCCCATATTGGGTGAAGTCCAATAAGGTTTTGCGGCACTTACAATATGAGCACCAATAGGACCAATAGGTGGCCTGTAGAATCTCTCGTGATGTCTCTCGATTGCTTGCAATAGTTGAATCACTCTGTCTCCTCCAAATGCCGTAACCTGTCAAGCAAATATTTTCATAGCTAGTGATGACATTATCACCATTGCGCATGTAGAAACATTCATTTATGTAACATTTATGGATTTGGACTTGCAAAGCCCAACAGAAGAACGATGGTCAGATTCTAAAGCAAAAACTGGGTCTACATAAAAGTAAATGAACCTTGTTCGTTTTATGTTGCTGGAGGTCACGGATGTGTGCACGGATTTCACGTTCCTTCTTTCCATAACCTTCAATCTAAATAGCAACAATTTAAATCATCTGGGCATACTCATACTTCAATGTGACCAAACCAAACTAAACTAAACTAGTAAAGTATGCTGAACTTAGTTTAGAGAAGACAACTAAACCTGAAGCAGCAATTCCTGCCAAACTTTCCAAAAAAAAAAAAAAATTTATTTATTCATCGTTTTACAGGCCTTGCATTAGACTACTGGCTAGCATGGATCCTCAAAGACACGAAGTCAGAAGCCAAATTAATATACCAACAATAATCAGATTCAGGCAAAGCATGAAAAGATCTTTTAATACTCTCAGAGTCTAACAGCTTTTTTAATGTGAAATGGATGGAGAACATACTCTAAATACCAGACTTCAAAAAAAATATCTGAATACCTCTTCAGCAATCTTTCTGCCGTCATCTGTAATCTTGAATAAGGTCTCTGATAAGACATTCTCTTGTTCTTTCAACCTAAAGTTTGATACAGATCTCATATAATAAGAACTATCTTGAAAAAAGAGGTAGGTAAGATGATATGATGAATGCCTCTAACCTTAAAAGTTCAGAATTAGCAGTATCAACCATACACTGCAATTCCTTTATCCTTTCCTCTATTTCGGATTCTTCAGCCTGCAGCAGTACAAAGTTAAGACATAAAAATGTTACTTAAGGATACTATGCAGAGAAAGTGTTCAAATGCTTCCAACCTCAAACATAATCAGGGCAGAAGGCATACGCGAGAGTGTTATTTTGGCATTTTTTAGAACTTTTTCTAGGTCCTGAAAATTGTCTTAGTCAAAGTACTAACTTCCTCATCACCAGATGGCACAATGATGACTATTAGCTTCTTATTCAATGAATCACTATGATACACAGTTCCAATTCATCGTACAAGGAAGACAACCAAAATCAAAGATTGGCACATCAAGTTCCAGGAAGGTTCAGAGTTGCTATATACCACATACCCCCAACAACAGTCACTATTTAATATCACTGTTTTTTAAGTGACAAAAAGGAAAAACTCAATGACCATGATCCATATTACAATCAGAGAAAAAAAAAAAAAAGAACACAACCCATCAGATATAAAGAGAGAAACTTCAATATTGTTACGACCTATGTCAAGGCACATAGCTTCCAAATAACTGAGAAAAGGGATGGCCAGCAGAGTAACACTTAATCAAGCATACATCTAAGTGAATGCATGATTACATTGTAAAGACTCTAAAAACTGAGGAAGAAAAAGTTCAAATGGACGGAAAACCTGTGTATTCTTCACATGCTGTTCATGGATTTCTGTGAGTTGCTGTTCCAGAAATCTTACTTGCCTTTTCATGCTTGAAATCTGGTTACCTTGGCGGTCAGACTCCTCTTCTAATTCAAGCTTTCTTTTTGTTGCCTAATAAAAAAGTTTGTGCACTAATTATCTTATATAACCATAAAGGACAAAAAGCAACTAACAGTTTCTTAGAGAGGAGAGGAAGTATAAGTAAGCAAGTTTATCTTGTATTGATCATGGTTTTTCCATTTTTTAATTTGAAATCAACTTTAAAATAACCACACCTTGACTACTTATCTCTGTACACACACACACACACACACACACATATAAATATATATTACAGACTACCTCATGCTTTTGCAGCAGTTTCTAATCATATCTTCTTGTCACTTGATTTTAGGAAAACTTGGACCCAACTACTGACATACCAAGGAAATGGATTGCTGCAATTCATCCTGCTTTTTCCTCACTTCTGATGTTTTCTCCATCATCTGTGCAATTTGTGCCTTCTTATTCATAAGGCGATCCCTCAAGGACTCCACCTTACCCTGTAAGACAAAACTGAGAGTTATGCTTGCATAATTAATTCATGATGCAGACATCATCCAGCATAATAACAAGAAGTAGTTCACAGCAACCAATCTGCAAAGCGATGGGTTTGAACAAATTCAAAATGGCAGACAAAAAGTAATGCTCTTAAGGAAAAATTTTGAAAACTGGGCATCCAGAGGATTTTTCACATGCAGATAATATTAATCTAGAACACACTTGAATCTTGAAAATTTTAGCTAAGCAAAATTAGAAATTCAAGAGTGAAACAGCACCATGTTTAAAACAGAAAAAAAAAAAAAAAGGTGTTACTGCTGTAGTTTCTCCAGGATAAAGTCATTGCTTAAAAAAGACTTTTAACAGCCTCAACCTTTTTTCTAGCAGCTAGAAGTCAATACGTTCGTTGTCAGTAAGAAAATTGAACAAATGTGTGCTACATAATGCAAAAATAACAGAAATTGGGAATAGGAAATCCAACAATAGAAATTCAGTTCCAGACTAGAATCACTTAAGCTCCACCTTCCCACCCCTCTCTCAAGCCCCAACTCTGACATGAAGCAATTGACATAAGTAGTCCAATTTATTGCAAAGAGAAACTAAAATCTAAACACAGCAATCTAGTAAAGCACAAAAAGTTTTAGTACAATCAATAGTTTCTTACTCGTTCCCAATCAATTTTAGCTTGACACTTGGGTATACGATCTTTGAACTTTGCAACTTTTGAACTTAGTTCCTTGAGCTGCATGTCTGTCTGATAAACCCATGACCAAGCAAGCTTCTTCTTTAATTCCTGTACTTGTTGTGAAAGTTCTTCAACATGCTCCATATTTTTTATCTTTCCCTGCAACTCATTCAATTCCCTTTCTATCGGTTTTATTGAAGCCTCCAAACGATCAAGATACCCATTTGCACCTGCCAATTGGCTGTTGATACTGTGTAAGAGATCATCAACTTGTTGAAGAAAAGTAGCCCTGAAAAAGAACTGAACAATAACTGTCAATATAGCCCTGCATAGATCTGATCAGATCACCCCTGCAGGAACAGAAATTTACCAAAAACTTGTCTTTGTCATTTCCAGAATGCAGAAAGTCTCTGCTACTATCTTGACCCATTATAATACAAGGATTCTCAACGTCAATCTGCACAATGTGGAAAGCAAGGATCTTAAGCATTCATGATGGAGTTAATCTGCAAAGAAATCATTTTCAGTCTCTTGAAAAAAACAAACATGATAATAAAAACATATAGATGAGAATGAGAAGACAACAACAAGAAAAAAGAAAGAGATATACCCAGGCAAAGAGTGTGATACAAGCAGAATGATATATTACCAAGACCATGTAAAAGACAGATATGGAGGCCAGAAACAAATTGCATATAAGAAGCACATGAAGTTAAGGAAAAGCCAGATGACGTTGAAGCATAAAAGTAAATCCAGTGTTGGAAGGTACTAGTTGGAAATGAATCTAACAGAATATTTTATCAAATGGGTAGGACTTCTAAAAGGTAGCCCATCAATGAAAATGATGCCAAAACCATAAAAGAGGAAGAACGATAAGAGGCTGCATTACATCCTATACTTTTGAAAACCTGTGCCCCCATTGCACTTAGAGATTATGACACAGCACAAACCAGTTTTTCCTTCCCCACTTATATCAGCCAAATTACATAAAGATATTTTACATTCCAAAGGTTGCTTTTAGCTCCAGTTTCCGTTGAAATTCATAAGCCTCCTAAGCTATATTTATTGTGCTTGAGTGCTTAAGGCATTCAACATTACTGAAGACGAAAAACAAAAATGATAATTTCCAAATATTAATACTGTTGCAAGCTTTAGAGATGGTGAAAAGAGAGATAGAAGGGTGGAGTTCATCAAAGGGGGCTACCTACCTTGGAGCTCAAAGAGAGAGAGCTGCCTATCTCAATTTGATAAAATTCTCTGCTTGTCCTCTTTTATTAAGTTCAACTGCTTAAATAACAAGGCTAGGCTACTATTTTATGTAGTACATAATAATAAGAATTGTATTCCCTTTATTATAGGAGTTGATTAGGAATCAAATGACATAATTATAATAGGATTCTGGAGTATTTTGCAGAATAGTTAATTAATACTATTTTCATTGCTGCCTTAATTTATGGGATCTTGATCGCATAATACTTGGCCCAGAATGCATATATAACATCAACCCCCCACCCCCCTTGAGAACGAGCTTTTCCTCAAGCTTGAATTTGAGATTATAGTTTGATCATTTCAAATCCTAGTAATTACATGGAGAGTGACCTCAGGTTCTAAGGTAGCATCCACCCTATCCTCATCTTCACGTTGATCATTGTCTGCTACTTCCAACTAAAATAGGCGTTTGCACTTGTGGTCACTAGTGTATGCCTCATTACAATTATAACACAGCCTTTTGGCTCTTATTTCTGCCATTTCAGCTCAATTCAGGCATTTGATAAAGGCTAATTGGTGAATCTGCCCTCTTAACTCCATATTAATATTCTGCCTTATTCCTTTCTGATTTTCAGCAATACTCTGAGCCTGTCTTAACGATGTCTAGATGCAGCTATGGTGTACCCCTTCATGGCTGACACCAAATTTGTAGCATGTTGGATTTCCACATTGAGACAAATGGATTCAGATAGTCTTGCTATGAAAATAACCACCTGTTGACCAGCGTGCACCGTGGTGGCCGCACAAGCAAACTTTGAAATTTGCTTGCATATTCTTCCACAGGCCCAGTATACCAAAGGGTGATGAGTTCTCCAAGGGGATTGCTTCATGTTGGTGGACCAAAATGAACATGGCACAATTCCTTGAAATGCTCCCTTGATAAATCCTGGTGCTCTTGGGATAAATTAAAAAAAGCTAAAGTTGGCATCTTCAGTCATATGGAATGAAACGAGTCCAACCTTGTCCTCCTTAATTGTTCGTTGGTTGCAAATGAACTAATCACGTCTATTTAGTCATCCCAGAGGGTCTTCTTTTCAATCATACAAAAGGAAATCTAGCTTTGCATAATGGGGAACAAAGCTGTTGTCTGAACATCCCACCAGTGCAGATTCTGGTCATGACTAAACTCTGTTGTTGCTAGGTTCCTACTCACATCTCTGGCTTGCCAAGCTTTCTCGAACCCGAGACTTCTTGTCAATAGTAGCGGTCAAAGCAACAAGTGTTGCCCGATGCTCAACTCTATGTTCCTCCAACACATGCCGCATCATCTCCGTTATTTGGTTCATTTGGTTTTTTAAATCTCCCATGACTACAGGATGACTTTACTTGGATTTTCTATGGGAACCCATGGTGAAAAGAGATAGAAGGGTGGAGCTCATCAAAGGGATTACATACCTTGGAGATCAAAGAGAGAGCAAGACACCTATCTCAAATTGATAAACGTTTCTATTTGTTCTCTTTCATTAGGTTCAACTGTTTAAATAACAAGGATAGGCTACTATTTTAGGTAGCAAATAACAATAGGGATTTTAATCCCTTATATAGGAGTTTATTAGAAATTAAAAGATATAATCATAAGAAGATTCTAGAATATTTGTAGAATAATTAACTGATACTATCTTCATTGCCGCCTTAATTTATGAGATCTTGATTGCAAAATACTTGCCTCAGAATGACATCAGTACACTTCTTTTTTGACTAACCATGAAACTAGAAAAAACATAACACTTTTACAATCTTGAGAACTACTATTTCCTTTCAACTCTATGTCATCTTATCTAAGCATTCCATTACAGATGTGTGCAAAGGCAAAAGAACATAGTTTTAGTACCAACAGGATTTTGTTAAGCAAGTGGCATCTTCATCTGAACACACACATTCATTGATGGTACTACATAAAATCAATCGTTAAGTTTGTTATCTTCATCTGAAACACACATATTCAATGAGAGTACTATATAAAACCACGGTTACATTCTATTGTTAGTAGCAAGATATCAATACAACTGAAGACGCAGGGACTCTACAAATCAACAGAAATCAAGATTTCAACTACAAGTATTCAATGCAAGGAAAACACTTACACTAAAATGTCCGAGAAGCTCATGAAGCTCCTCTTTCCGGGCAGCTACCTTTCTTCCTGTTGAAGACTCAGATGGAAGACAAAAAGAAGCAAAGATCATATGCATTATGTATAAAGCAGCAGTGTACAAACAGAAGAAAACATTAGGAAAATTCGGACTAACACTCGTCTATGTGCATTAACCAAAGGATACTAAAATTAGCAGGCAGAGAGACATGCTCATCTAGTGGAATTATAAGAGTCACTGCAACGCAAGTTATAATTACATTACATATCAAGGACTTTAATTTGGATATTTTACTGTTTTGCTACTCATTTTATCAACATATTTTAACCAAAAAAAAGGAAGTGAACGGACATGAATTTCTATGATCAATAACAAAGCGAATTAAATAAGGCTGATAAGAATTGCATGGCATAGAGACTTTGAAAATATGAAGAAATAAAGCAAATATCATTTGCATTATGTATAAAGCACCAGTGTACAAGCAGAAGTAAACATTAGGAACATTCCGACTGACGCTCATCTACATCTGTTTATTTAACCAAATGATACTGAAATTAACAGGCAAAGACATGTTCATCTAGTGAAATTATAACAGTCACTGCAATGCGAGTTATAATTCCATTATATATCACGGACTTTAATTTGGATGTTTCGCTATCGCTACTCATTTTATCAACATATTTAATAAAAAAAAAAGTGAATGGACATGAAATTCTATGATCGATAGCAAAAGCCATGAATTAAATAAGGTTGATAAGAATTGCATGGTATAGAGACTTTGAAAATAGGAAGAAATAATTTTCAGCAGATTATACTGACTTCGGTGATCCTTCAGAACAGTGGAACTGGAAGTTGAAGTAATTCTGCGCTCTATAATTATAGAATTGCCATAAACATTTGGCTTAAAAGCCTCAGATCCCTGATTTCTCAGTTCCACCTCCACAACAGCATAGCTGCCAAGAAAGAAAAAATAAGTCAGAGTCAGAATACATAGACTTCAACAATATAACAATTAACACGATTGAAAGCAATAACCCAAAAATCACACACACTCAATAAAAAAACTTCAAGCCATACAAATGTTTTCACATCATCAAAACATCCAATTCACTATTAAAAAAGCTGCAATGTAACATAAGCCATTGATCAAATAGAACCTTAATTAAAACAAATTAGTCCAAATGAGGGCCACACAAGAACACTCATTTCCAGTGGAATATAAACCCTCAGTGATTAACGTGAAAGGAAAACCTAAATTAACAAGCAAGCAGCACAGACCTGCAACCCAATCTAATAAAGTTCTTCAAAGAAGCTCCCCGCTGAGTCGTGTTAGCTCGAGCTCCCAAAGCCAAAAGTAAAGCAGCTAGTATAGCACTCTTACCACCTACAAGCACCAACACGAAACAGTTGAGTCATCCCAATTCATCAGCTCCTTAACTACACATCTTCCACTTAACATATAACCCTAAAAACACTCCAATCATGAACCACCAACTCAAAACCCCAGTTCCTTATTCAAATTCTCACACTGCACGGAGGAAAAATGCCAAAGAAATGTCGTTCAAAAAGGTAAACGTGTGTGTAGGGTTAGGTTACGAACTTCCGTTTTGGCCGGTGATGAAATTTACCCAGGGACAGAGCTCTATCTCGAGGTTAACATGGCACATGAAGTTCTCCAGACGAATCCTAGAGATCGTACCCGACCCGGAACCGGATTTTTCATGGACCGTACTAGATTCTTCCATAGCCTAGTTTCTCGGTTTTCTCCGCCGGAGTCTGGAGAGATACTGAAACTGTTGTACTTTTGCGGACATCTGAAGAAAAGTCGCGTCTGGAGAGCTGAGAAGGCGCGTGCTTATGGCGGGAACAGATCTTTTTGGCAGCGTATGGCTTTGGATACGACAACGTCGTTTTGCTACTGGACTGCGCTGATAACACTTTCTTATGGACTCGAATTCGGGTCCGGGAAATTTTGAAACGGTCAATGATTATGTTATGGAGCATTTAACGATTAAATATATTGATAGTGTAATTTAACTTTTTTATTTTAATCTTCATATTTTAAAAATTATTAGGTAAATTTTTATATTATTATTTAATTAACATAAAAATATATTTATCCTATTTTATTAGTTTTTATCCATTTTATTTAAAATGACATAACATTATAATTTTATAATTTTAATATGATGTCGTTTTAAAACATAAATAAATAAGGATTAATGAAATATAACCAAAAATATTTTATAATATTATAAAATAACTAATTTTTAAATTATTAAAATAAAAATAAAAATGTCAAATCATAAATATTCAGTACAATTAATACAATAATACAACATATGCAAAACAAAGAAGCTTTCATCGCTCTCCACAAAATTCTTATGGATGGCATATATTCTTGTATTTATATTAACTTTTATTGTTAAATTATAATGTATAAATATAATTTATTTGATTAAATATTGATATTTTTAATTTTTAATTTATCCGGTTTAATTTGATATTGTATTTCTAAAAGTGAATTTGAATATTTAAAATTTCTGAAACAAACTAAATTCAGTGTAAGAGTAAACTTAGGATTTGATTTGTGATAATTGTTTAAAACTTTCGAAGTGGATTATACCGAGGCTTCACCAAGTTATTGACAATTTTTGTTCTTTTAACTAATCGGTTGATGGAAATACATATGCCAATGTAAATTTATTCAATAGTGTTATTTATTTCATATTTTTTGTTAATTTTAATTATTAATTAATTTTAACTATAAAGTCTTTAAAATTATTATTATGCAATTGAAATTACAATGAAATCATAATTATGGAATTTAAATTTTATTTAATATTATTTTTAAATTATTTCTTGTCATTATTTTATTGAAATAGAAAGTTGAAGGAATGTGGTTTCTTTTTAATGATAAAAGTAATCAATCTCATAAAATTAAACTATGAAAATATTTAAACAAATACGTAAATGCTTATTAGATAATAAGTTACAATTATAAGAATTGTAAATAAAATAATACTTGAATGTTTGTAGATGTCATAATCAATCTTTAAACTTTCAATTATCAAAATATTTCAAATAAAATTTATTATATTTTAATACTGTTTATAACTTATTTTATAGAATAGCTTAGTTGGTAGTATTTAAATACAATATAAATTATACAAAAGAATTGAACAAATCAATACAAGATTATTCACCTTAAAGTGATTCGAAAGAATGTTATACTGTTTTCAATTAATAATAACTACAATAAATTGGGATTTGAAAAATATTATTTTCAAATGCTAGTTGTAAATTAATTATTATTTAAAAAGGACAACTATGATTTGATTTAATTAAAGTATATATTAATTCCACATTCCATTTCTAATTGAAATATTAAATGATGTAAAGATTAAATTAAATATTATAACAGAACATGAGTTAAATCATTATGACATTCCTATTGTTTGTGTAGGCTTGACATTTTTAAATAGACGTGAATTTTATTAACATTAGTTATTTAAAATTTTCAAATAAAATAAAAATATATAATTTTAATTACAAATTCTAATTATAATTTATAATAACTATCAATAATTATAAACTTGATGGATTATACATAAAAATTAATTAAAAGGATAAAATTAATAAAATTAAATTTAATTATGAAGTTTGAGAAACTTCAAAAATCAAATATGTAATATTTAATTGTTATTAAGATTAATTTTAATTAAAATTAAAGTTGGAATTTAATTATAACTTGTGTTAAATTTAATATGAATAAAATATTATTTTCTCTCTATAAGAAAAAAATAGATAACAGTTTTCTTCTTATTCTTTTTGTTAGTGTTTTGACTTTCTTATAAATTATGATTGGTAGGTAATGTTAAATATTGGACATTTGACAACCATAGTTGATAGATCCAGCAGGAAGAGAAGTTTGTATATGAAATGCTAATGAGGTTTCTTTAAATCTTATTAATTTTTCTATGTTGTACTTGAAGGTAAATTTGTAAAAAAATTCATCATAATATTGTAAAAATATTATTGATCATGGTTCATTTTTTAACACTTATAGAATGCTAAAAACTGTTGATAGTTTAAATCTTGCTAAATTTTCTATTTTGTATTTCAAGTTAATTTTTTTAATTAAATAAACGTGTTAAAGATAAAAGAATTTGTACATAAAACCTAAGAAATCCACCCATTTAGAATTGGGAAAACAAGATAACACCCGACAAAACAAAGGAAAAATCTAGATCTCTATCTCAACTTAAATTTGTTAAAAAATTCATCATAATATTGTAAAATTATTATTGATCACGGTTCATTTTTCTAACAAGCATAAAATGCTAATAACTGGTGATAGTATTAAGTTAAGGAATCTAACAATTATGTAAGTTTAATCTAATATAAAAAATGTAAAAATATTATTGCTCATTGTTCATTTCTCATCACTTATAAAATGCTAAGAATTGTAAATGGTATTAAGTTAAGAAATATAACAATTATGTAAGTTTGTTAGTAAAGAAAGAATGTTCAAGACATCTTTCTATAGTATGTTGTCTAATTCAATAATACCGCTTATCTTAGTGAGTTTTATAAGCCCAACTGGACCTAAAGTGTCATAAACTCAAGTATTTACTTTTCTAATTAGAGACCAAGTCGGATAAATATAAAGAAATTGATCCCTCTTAATCTGGATTATAATCCTTATGCCAAAATACTTAAATAAAATTACAAATATAAAAAAATTAAGTTATACATAAACATAATGCTCATAATTCCCCTCTAGACCTAGCGGCGAATGAATTCAAAGACATATTTGAAGAAATTATACCGAATAGTTGGAATGAGTAAAATATTAAGAATCTTTTAAATAAAGTAACCATCATCTTATGATAAGGTTTAAATTATGATATATTTGTAAAAAATTTCTTAAAAACAATTATGCGAGTTTAATATATAATTTACTCTTTAATTGTTAATTTATTAATTAATTTATGTAGAAATATAAGAGATGGAAAAAAAAGAAGAAGAGGTCAATATGATTGTGTTTGAGATTAACAGATTAATTTCAGTTTAACTATATTTAGATCTAGATATTCAGCTCTATTCGAACTTCAATTTGGATCCAATAATTTTTTTTGTTGTATGGCTAATTATGGAAATCAAGTTGACCCACAGACCAAATTATATTTAATTGAATTTAAACTTGAGTTTGATCTAAAATTCACTTTGAGTTTGCAAGTTATTATGTATATTCGAATACTTATTCAATCCACCTTAAAGACTAACAATTATTATGTATAAATCAGATTTTACCTCAGTTTATTTCAAACATATTAAAAAGGTTAACAATTATGAGTTCTTTCATTATTAAACAAAAGGGACAATTACATGTGTTGTATTCATTGGGGATAAATTGATAATCCGAAGAATTCTCGTTAACAACTTCAAGCCTATTTAGCAAGTAATTCCATAATAGAATGCTCTTATCTTATGTTATACGTAGCATGGTTTATCATAACCAAATAATTTATACCATTTATTTTCAATAAATGATAAAATTTTAAAGGATAATATATGATATTCTTTAAGTAAACCTATTCCTGATCACAATCTAGATAATTGTTTGAGAGAAAGTTTACTGGATCTCGATATCTGCTAAAATAAAGGAGATTTCCTCTAACAGTATCATAAATTAAATTGTATTAATGTGTTAATTCTTTTATACTTGAAATACAGAATCTCATATTATATATGTACACACACACACGAAGAGGAATCCAAATCCTATAACTAAAAAAAGGGTAAAGGATACTATAACTATCTCTATTTTGATTTGTTTGTTCTAATTATGAGAAATTATCACTTAAACTTCTGATATTATTCATATACCACACAACCCTCTTTCCTGCTAATTTTCTATTTATTTTTAATTCAAAAATCTTGAAATTTAAAAATATAATAATACTTAATTTTAGAGTTATGAATGAATAAAAAATTATAGTTAAAATAATAATAATTTTAACACAAAAATATAAATATAAGAAATCATTTTTTTATGGTAAGTGTCATAATTACTCTAAATTTTCTTGTTTTTTCCTTTTCTATCCGTGGACTTGTAATCTACTGTTTTAAGATTCAACTCCATTCTTTGTAGTAAACCTAAATCCTTCCAAGCTTGAAACTTTAGTCTCTTCCCAGTTATCAATGGACTCGAAACAAACCTGTAAGATCTGCAACAGAAGCTTTGCTAATGGAAAAGCCATGGGAGGCCACATGAGATCTCATTTAGCTAAGCTACGAGTTCCTCCTAAACAGTCCAAACCCGCATACCCTCCTCGAGAACTTGAAAACCCATCTTCAAAGTCGCAATCTTCTTCCTTATCTTCTTCAAGCAACATTGAATACGCTCCAAACAAGCCACGTAGTAAACCAGTGAGCTACTACACTTCAAACCCTACTTTTGATGCTGATGTTGAAAGTGAATTCGAATCTCCGAGGAGCCCGACTAGATCGAGATCGAAAAGGCGGCTTAAATCAATCGAGAGAGTGGCTGAACCAGTGATGATATCAACGGAGTCAGCGAAACAGGTAAGTTATCAATCCAATAGATTTAGTGTCGTCGATGATGCAGATGCAGCGTTATGCTTAGTTATGCTTAGTCATGGACGAGTAAGCCCTGTAGAAGTAGATAAAGAAACAATGGGGCAATATATAGAAGCTAAAGAAACGTTACGAACATATGCAGACAGATATGGAACTCCGGAGATTCATGCAAAGGAAAATCAACCTGAACTTGGTAAATACAGATGCAACGCATGTAGAAAATCGTTTCGATCTTATCAGGCTCTTGGTGGGCACAAAGCCAATCACAGGAAAATTAAAAACTTTGTTGCTGCTAAGAAGAGAAATCCAAGAATAGGGTCTCAAAGCTTTTCTGATAAAGGAGATGAGGACGAAGAAGAATATGATAATGGTGAAAATAGTGGCTCGAGTGAGTTTTGTGAACGAGAACCTAAGAGAAGATTGTTTGAGTGTCCATATTGTGACAGAGTTTTTAAGTCTGGTGAAGCACTCGGTGGACACAAAAGAGTGCACTTTATTTATTTGCCTAATACCACAAGTTCTAGGAAATCCACTTGCTTCTTTGATCTCAATTTACCAGCACCAGACGATGCTGAAACTGAAGTTACTTTGGCTGAACTTGCAGCATCATCATCATCATCATCTCATCCTAAAGTGCTTTATAATAGAAGCTGTAATGTGCAAGCATGAGCTTCGAGGTTTTTAATTGCAGATTCCACTGTGATAGGAATCTGCAATATAAAACCTTGACGAGTTTCAAGTAGTTTAATGGTGAATCTAAGTTCAATAAGATTAGATTATTTTCTTTTTTCTTATGATCTTTGTAATCATTTTATGTTGAGAATCTGCTTTATTATTACAAATTTCATTGTAGTTGTATATGAAAAGACTTGATGTCTTAAATCATGTTTGATCATTTACCAGTAGTTTAGTATTGGCATTGAACTAAGTTCCAAATCTTTGAGTAGCCTAGTTTTGATATTCCTTGTTTCTTGTTGTTAATAAACAACTTTCCAGCAACCTAATCCCTTGAAAATGAACTCCCAGCTCTTTTGGCCTATCTCATGACCGACAGACTTAAGATTATTAGGTTCAATTTTTGGTTTATATTTTATATTTTTATTTTTATATATCATCATCAATTTTTATGTATTTTTTCAGTTTTTATATTTCGAAAAATAGAAACAGAAATAGAAACCAGAAATTGAAATCAATGTCAAATAGACTCTAGAACTTTTTCTTTTAAGGGAAATTCATCTCAATGGTATCAATTTGCCCTAGACAAACAAAATCTTTTTATTGACATGAGTTCTATCAAAGAGGCCAAGTCCTAAATAAGATGTGTACTTCCATCTTTAAGATTAATAGAGTTTCTATGGTCAACTTCGAGGAGAGAGATAATTGATTGAATTGATCTCAATAACTAAGCATTGTTTAGTTCAGTTTTTCGTTTTCGCTTTCTATTTTTATTTTGTGTATTTTTATATTATTTTTTCAGTTTTCATATTGAATTTATATGTAGTTTTTTCAATTTCTGTATTTTATAAAATAAAAATTATAAATAGAAACTAAAATCTATACCAAACATCCACTAAGTTATTTACAGAATTTATAGAACTTAAATTTTCCTGGCCTAGATAGGCAATGCAAGAAAGTTCACTTGTTATTCATTAACTATCCTCATTTGGCCTGATCTTGGTTTGATCTTTGAGATGGATTTTGCTGGAAAAACTTTATTTCCCATTATTTTCCGGGACTATTTCAGTGGCGAGATTGAGTTCTTAGTGTGAAACTCCCTTCCTTTATGCTTTCAAACGTGATAAGATAGTCTTGACTAAAGATTAATGGAAGAAAATTTTGATACTGGAACTGAATGAACTATAAAAAGGGTTACATGTAACAGTGATTTGAAAATTATAATATGCACCTTATCAGATGAACTAATTACTCAGGGATTGGATTCCACTAGTCACTATACTTGATTATTCATGGGGTTAACCATATTTTATTTCAGTCCCTAAATTTTATAAATTATCAAATACTCTCTTGTATTCTTGGTCAACTATCGCTCGACCCTTATCTTGTTAAGCACCGTCCAAAAATCTAATAGAGCTGTGAAGTCAATGACTTTATTTTTTGATGGAACAGCAAATAAAAGTGAAATCCTTGATATGGAGGAAGATTTCAATGAGAGATCTTTAATCATTGAGTGGGACAATATGCTTGACCAAGATGACGATGAGCAACCTCCCTCAGTGGTGATCGTGGGAAAGGACACGGGCCTACCTAAATTGACAAAAGGCAGAAGAATCTTGCCCCTGTTAAGGACTTTGAAGAAGAACACCAGTTAAGGAAGCTTCTATGTGTTGACATGGTTGCATTTTCTTCTGTTCATTAATTTCTGTTTTCTTTTTTAAGTTTTTGCCTCGTCCGTTTGATTGGGAGAAAATGTTTTCTGGGTTCTTTAGTTACGTATGGGTACAAGATAGGATTTTGTTCATTTTATAATTTGGGTGACTTATAAAATATGTAGGCTGCTTGATTGTATGGAAAAGTTTTGCTTCTTTTTTTTTTTTTTCCACTTATGATGTTTTTGTGATTTGGATTTAGGATTTACTATTTGTGTTTCATCTGTTTGTTTAGGGCTTATTTAATTGAGTTTTAATTTTAATTTTAATTTTTTTAATTTTTTAAATACAAAAATTCATAAAAAACACATTAATAAAATATAAAAATCGAAAAAGAAAATACAATATCTAATACAAAAATATAATAATCACAATAAAAAAAATCACAATTCACAACTCAACTAAATATTTCCTTAAGAATTATTTGTATTTTGTATTTTTTGTTTTTAAAAATAAATAAGAAATTTTAATTTTTTATATTTAAAGATATAATCTATTAAATAATATGTATTTTTAATTAATATAAAAATATTTTAATATAAAAATTTTATTTATTTCATATTTAATTGTTATTATTAAATTATTATTATTTATATTAACTCTCGACTAAATCAATTTTTACTTTTAGTTTTTATTACAATTTTTAATTAAATATATATTTTAATAAAAATAAAATTTAAAAATAAAATTTTAAAAATAAAAATTATTTTTAAAAATTAAAAGTAATGCGAAACGACACTTATCTTCCGTTCATTGCCTTGCCTCGCCCCTACCTTGCCTCTCTCTGGTCGCATCTATGAAACCATCTTCCGTTCGCGACGCCCCTCTCCAATCACATCGCCTTGCCCGTCCCCAATGCCTTCAGCCAGATCTGCTTTTCTTCTGCCTTATTCTACAGTTAATTGTTGCATGCTCGTCTCTTTTGCTGCAAAAGTTTCAAATTAATCCTAAAGTTCATTTCTGTTTGCTGCAAAAGAACCAAATTAATCATCGTCTCTTTTGCTGTAAAAACTTTTGCTGCAAAACATTTCTATAATATATTAATCAAGTTCCACATTAATCTTAAATTTTAATTAAAGTAATTACTTATGAACATAATTTTGTTCAATGTAATTAGTAATTAGTTTTATAAACAGTTTAGTTATTGATTAATGTCTTATAAAAAATATACTTTATCTTGTCAATGTAAGAAGCAAGTTTTTGATAAATTATTTCAAATTTCTGTTTATGTAAGTTTGGTTAATTTAATTGTAAAAATTTTATACGGACTTTTTATATGTTTTTAGGTTAATATTATAATGAATAAGACTTAATCATTAGAAAAATAATTGAGAAGCTTATTATCTTCTGCTCCTCCTGTAAGATTGATCTAGTTTAGAATTATGCTTCTACTACTCAAATATCTTATCAAAATATTCAATACAATTGTAAGCTCTGCACTAGAATGTTTAAAGATGGTAAAATTTATAGGATAAAAAACATTTCGCTGGTATAAAAGATAATATTTTTTCTTGTAAACAAGCATTATTTAATGTATGTAAGATAATTAGAAATTATTTAAAGGAATAAATAAAAAAGAAAAAGAAAAATATAAGAACTCGTAATATTTCTTTTAAAGAAGATGACATACAAGTATTAAATAAAGAAAAAAGAAAATTTATTGTTAATATAAATTCTTATTTTCTACCAAGAACGCTATTTTGCATTGTATGATAAGGGTATATATTAAAAATTGTTGCTATTTTATGTTGTAAAAGAGTTTGAGGCAGATTGTTTTATCATTTTGATATTCCTTTTAATGCATTAAATTCCTCTTATCTTAAAAAAGTAATAGATGACACAATAATAATAAGTCTTGGAATTAAGACACGTTCTTATTATAAAATTCATGTGCCTTTATTTAAAAATTTAAAAAAAGAATGTCAGTTAGTTGTGCATTAATATAAATCTAGATGGAAAATAATATGATACACTATTATAGTAGTTTTGGTTGGACTAATTAACAATAAATAACTTTGATTAATTTCTTAGTTTTATTATGATACGGGAACAACTTTTATTATTTATTGTGATATGGGAACAACCTTTATTAAGTATATTAATGCTCCTACATGGTAAAAAGATATTCATACTTTATTTTAAATATTTTCTGAAATTATTAAATGAGTTGGACTAAAATATGTAATTCGCTTCATTATAGATAATGTAATTAATTATATATCAGCTCGTTATTTGATAGAATCAAAGTAAAAGAACATTTATTGATCTCCAAGTACTACTCATTACATCAATATCATTTTAAAAGATATTGGATATATATATATATCTCATATTTCTAATTTTGCTTCATCTGTATTTAATACCATAATTTTGCATATAATCATTAGATATTTGAGAAAAGAAGAAAATTGGATGAAGATAATGCATCATGCTACTACTAAATTTACAACAACATTTATAACATCAAAATGTATTTATGAATACAAACAAATATTTCAAAATTTAACAGGCAAAAAGTGTAATTTAAACCTAAACGCTTGTATGAATATGTCGGTTAGACCTTAATTTTTGGTAATGTTTAGGGTAAATTCTAACGTTTTCAAAAACGTTCAAAAAAAACCCTAACGTTTCCAAAACTTTTAAACCAAACCTGACTCTTTTTTTTTGTGTTGATTTCCTTGTTAACTAACATGTGGCTCGTTATTTGATTCAAACGTTTTAGAAACATTAGAGTTCTTTTTTAATGTTTTAGAAACATTATGATTTATTCTGAATGCTAATCAAATGTTAAGCTATGACCGACATATCCATATAAACGTTTAAGTTTAAATTGTACGTTTTGCCTATATAGAATTAAGACATTGATGTTTTCGAAATTTAGGTGAATATAACTTGTAATCTTTAGTTTTTAGTGTTTATTAAATAAATTAATCATTTTATTTACATAATTTAACTATTTATTATAAATTTTATATTTTAAAAATTATTATTATTATTATTTATCTATAATATTAACTATTATACAAGTTTTTTTCTTTATAATTTAATTACTTTGTGTTTATTTATAATTTAAAATAACGTTGTATAATTTCAAAATAAAATAAAATATTAAATTAAAAGATTCTCAAATCTCAATATATTTAATTTAAATTATTAAATATACTAATAATTTATAAATAATGTATTTTAAATAAATTGCAAATTAACGATCTAAATAAATTACAAACTGTTATGTTATATTTAATATTGCATCAAGTATCCCAAATTTTTCTAGTATTATTTTTATAATAATATTTTCATCTTTGCTTCAAAAATGTTCATTTTATTACATAACCTCCAAAAAAAAAAAAAGAGCTTGTTTAGTTCCACTTTGATTTTTACTTTTCATTTCCTTTTTTTTAACACAAAAATCTAAAAAGAAAATACAATATCCAATCTAAAAATATCACAACCACAACAAAAAATAAAATTTCACAACTCAACTAAACATGCCCTAAAGTATAAACATTTGTGAAATAGTAATAATAATGAAAGTTCTTTCTAATTTAGGCAACTTAAAAACTATTAAATATTTTTAATTCAAATTTTACTTTTTAAATCATTTTTCATTATGTTTAAAAATATTTTTGTATTTTACATTATTAGTTAA